>JAOWBL010036861.1:0-27844 GCA_028564865.1 Zenarchopterus dispar
ACAGTGTGAAGCGCCTCGAGGCGACGTTTGTTGTGAATTGGCGCTATATAAATAAAATTGAATTGAATTGAATTAAATGGAGTTACCATTTCTATTCCTAGTGCTAGTGCCTTACTGATCATTTTTGTGTCAGAATTTAACAGAGACCATAGACGATAGCTTGTTGGAAAAGTGGGATCCTTGTCAGGTTTTAATATTAAAGAAATCATTGTTGTGTTCATTTCTGTCAGGACCTTAGACATTTTCTTAATTTCTGCTGTTAATCTTATAAATATAGGTGTTAGAATATTCCAAAACTGCTTATAAAATTCTGCACGAAAGCCAGTTGGACCTGGTGATTTGTTATTCGGCATAAACCGGAGTGCTTTATGAAGTTCTGTTAGAGTTAACAGCTTATCAAGTTCTTTTGCTTGCTCTCCTGTAAGGTGAGGTAAGTTGATATAATTCAGAAATTCATCAATAACTATTTTGTTTGGTTTATTTGATGGATATATATAAACGTTTCTGAATTCATCATTGATTTCTTTGGGTTCTTGAATAATGTCTCCTGTTCAGATAACAATAGTAAAAATTTTTGGTTTTTTTCTTGTTTTTCTTAATCAGATTGGCCAGAAACTTGCCAGATTTATTGTTAAATTCAAAATGTTCTTGTCTAAGTCTTTGAATAAGAAATCTGGTCTTTTTGTTACGATAATCATTCAACTGTAGTTTATACTTTAGCAGCTCAGACTGAATTTGAGGTGTTGGGTTATCAGCATTTATCATTTCTAATTCTTTAATAACATTTTTGCAGGCTTCTTTCTTCTTGTTGCACCTTTATTTCCTATGGGAGCAATATGAAATGATCTGTACTCTTAACACAGCTTTACCTATTTCCCAAAGAAGTGATGGAACTATTTCTGGTAAGTCATTTATTTCAAGAAAAGATGCCCAATTTCTTCTAATATAATCATCAAAGTCAGGATCATTAAGTAGCGATGTGTTAAATGACTACCTATTGCTGATTTTGACAGATACCTTTATTCAAGATAAGAGTCATTGATGCATGATCACTAATATTAAGCAGGCCCTTTCTAATCCAAAGAATTAAAGATAATAATGACCATTCGATGGATTGACAACATTCAAATCGAGTGAATAAGATGTATTTCAATGTCAATCATTTTTGAGACAATGGAATTAATGATAAGATAATAGTCAATACATGAGTAAGACTGATGAACTTGTGAAAAGTGGGAGAATTCTTTCTCTTTGGGATGTTTTAGCCTCCAACTTTCTCCAAGACCACAATCTGTCATAAAGTGTTGGTTTCTGAAGATTGGCAGTTATATGATTTACTGTGGCTGTTAGATTTATCCAATGCAGGATTGAGAACTGTATTAAAATCTCCACCTATAATCATTACGGAGTCAGATAAGTTAGAAATAGCAGTAAAAAATGTATAAAAGAAGGATGAATCCTCATTGTTTGGTCCAAATATATTGGCTAGAGTTATTGGGTTGTTGTTGATTGTTATATTAACAATTATGAATTGCCCCTCAAGATCTGTGATGGTATGTGTGTGTGTGTGAGAGAGAGAGAGAGAGAGCGAGGTGTATTTGTTGGTTTAATACATCTGTTAAAGAATAAAAGAGAGAAAGGATGAGAGATAGAGTTTATAGAAACACATAAGAGAAATGAAACAGTATTGTTAAACAAACATAACATATAAAGAAAGGACATGTACATAGAAATAGTGGGGGGGAAAGAAAAATGGATGCAGTTTCACTTTAGTAACCAAAGTGCAGTGCTATTAGTCAACAGGATCACATTATTAGTCTATGATTTATGCCATGGGGTGAAGTCTGTCAATGACACAGTCATTTGTGTCATGGTGTGAAGAAGCAGGGAAACATCTAAAACATGCAGGACACCAACTCTCAAGGACCAAGATTCCCTACCACTGATTTAGACCAAAGTCAGGTCCTCTCAGAATTCTCCTATGGCATTGCACCAGTTGTTTTTGTTTAAAGCGCTCAAGTTTACCCACAATCAGTCGTGGTCATTTGTTTTCCTGATTTTTCCGTCCTATTTGATGAACTCTGTGGAACATGATATTTGATCCTGTTGGTGGGGATTTTCAGCTGATTTGATGTGAAATCTTTCATCAGTTATTCGGAGTTGTCATCTTTTGTTTTTTCCTCAATTCCTGAGAAGACCAGGTTGTCTCTCATGCTATGCGATTGCAGATCAAGAATAGTTACTTTCATTTCTTTGTTTTCTTTCATTACCATAGTGAGCCATGACATGGTTGAAACAGTCTCAAAGAGAACTGTTCTTTAACGAGCGTCATTATCTGTTGTTGGCTGAATTCCAGGCTTTCACGCAGCTGTTGGAATTTTTTTATGCAGCAGTTTAACGAGTGTTACTCTCATATCCAGCCCAAAGAGCTTCTCGTTGATTGAAACCAAACTTTACTCACCTCTGAACATGATGATTGTCCCAGAGAACTTTGTGTTGAGTGTCGGCTTCTCTTACTTCACCTTCTCCATCTTATCCCCTGAATCAATATCAGCTGTGGTACAAATTCGATTGAAAAGAGTGTTGATGTAATCCTCAAGCTCTCCCAGGGCAAAATTTTCGAGATATCGCACAGATGTCTTGCAAAATTGTACGATTTTCGTTGAGAATTTTAATTTAACTTGAGATTTAATCATCTAGCAGCGGGACGCTGCCATCTTGAGTCTCCCACCAGTCTCTCGTTTGGTCTCACGATTACAGGCTTATTCCTCCCCCTCACATCAGTGCCCCTAACAACTCAACGCAATTTTTTTTTTCGTACCACACTAAGAGAGTTTATGTATAGCATTAAATTTGTTTCTAATGTAAATGACTGAATCGTCATGCTACCATGCTTAACAAAGCAACCACTCATTTGCATTAACCCAGCATCGACTAAATGGGATGGTAATTTTTTATTTCACCACCAAAAACATTTTAAATGGTATATTCTGCTGCAAATGTCTGCTGGCAGCTCTGCAGCTATTTCAGCGGGGATCCACTAGCAGAACTGGAAGCTGAAGCTAAATTCGATTGAAATACATTGGGCATGTTCCTGCTAGCTTCCCAGAGACTATGGCTGCGCTCAGTACAAAGATGCTTCAAAACTGCTCTTTAGAAACCAATGAGTCATGTGACTTAATGCTTTGTCCATTGTTCTTTACAGTCTGAAGATGTGTTTCCATTACACTTTTTCATCAAGAAAATCAAAACGCTGAATTTGTGACAAAGGTAGCGCTGCAGAGGGTCATTGAACGGTGTTTTTCAAATAAGCATAATTCTTGTAACTCTCTGTCTATCTTGTCCTGCGAGACTTCTCTTAAATACAATGAAAACCAAAAGCTCAGCGTTGAAAAAGCTGGACAAAAACCTCTTTAGTCTTTAACAAATTATTTTGATTACCGCTACATCTATTGAGAAAATAGTCAGAGAGTGAAGGCAGAGGCTGATCATTCAAATGATTATTCAGACCCCAAGCCTTTATGTAATGAAGTAATGATTAAGTAATGTTATTGCACAATTACATTTTAGTCAATTAGGTCAAAAACAGTTTTAAACTAGATTTTGATTACTTAAGACTGACCAACTATGTGACATTCCAGAACTGCCAGAGATCTAAAAATGTGGAGAAAAAAAGTGTTTCAATTACGCTTTAGTCATGAAGTGGATTATTGAATTTCCTGAAAAACCACCCTCTGAAAGCGTAAAAAGGGTTCTTTTAATATTTGGAAGCTTTTTCTAATTAGAGCTGTTTCCATTACAGGACTTCTTTTTCAATATTTTGGTTTTGCACAAATCTAGGGGTGCTGGAAATGTGTCTTGTGGATCAATCTTAGCTGCCAGCAAACGGACAGCTATGATAAAGAAATCTCCATCATTTCTGTCACTCATGTCGATGTAGCCAATGTTCCTACTACATCGTTATTATTACAATGTGAGTGTGTAGCTAGCAGCAATAACTTGTCAGATGCTGGGAAAAGTTCATTTTCCAACCCTGCAACTGCCATGAAATAAACTTGGATTAATTTTTTTATACTTCTGGGGGAAATGGAACCCTCACAAATATATGTGGAAAAAAATGTGGTATTAACAAAATTGTGTTTTTGCACATCACAAAATATCAACATGTATTTTGATGTGACTATGTAAAGAATTATAGATGTAAATTTTACAAACTTTAAAATTAGCTGAGAATTAATGTTACATGTTAGATTTTCAGAAATTCTGAATTCCAAGTAGCTTGCGAAGGAAAATTATGCAATACATATTAAAATATTTACTTTCTCAAGCTCCAAAGCATTTATAAAAAGGTTGCAAAAACCCCTACACAAATTTAACATTTAATAATGACACCTTTGACTTCTGAGATGCATGATTCACATTAACATTAGATTAACCTCTTACTGTAATGTTTTTTTTGTGTGTGTGAAGTACACAGCATTAAATGAAAACTATAGCATTGTTTTTTTTTCTGAATATGTTCGTCCACCGGTTCTGAAATGATCCGTGATGTTGTGAAACATGTTAGTGAAACATGTTAGTGAACAATGCCTCCATGTTCTTGTGAGGAAGTCACAATGTCTGAGCTTCAGATCCGCCATTACTGTGACTTCGTTTGTGTGTGTATGTGCGCGCGCTCAGCGCGTGTGTAAGAGAGAGGGAATGTGTGCATGTATGTACATGACAATGACGGTCCAGGTATGTGAGGGGAACACAGATGACTTTATGACGGTAAAATAGGTTACTTTAACAGTCTTTGTCAACAAAAACCAAACAATATTTCTACTGACATGATTACATCAAAGAGGAAACGGCGGGAATCCGCCATTACTGTTCAGTGTTCTTCCACACAAACAGAAACACACACGCGCGCGCGCGAGGGGGATGACGATGTAGATGTGCTTCAACAACGTCGACAGCTTCTGGTCGACTTCCTGTTAAAACTGACTTTATTTTCGTTCGTTCGAAGTTGTTTTGGCAAGTTTTCTATCAAAAAGAAATCTCATCTGGCACTATTTTTTAAAATCTGACCAGTGATAGATATTCATCCGCTGTGTGAGAGACCTGAGTGCCCGGATGGAGTGTCATGGCCGCCGTGGCTGCGGCTCCATGGAGCGCCGCGGAGGACGGCAACTCTTCCTGCCCTCTGTCCGCCTTCCAGGCTTCGCCTTTGGCCGTGCCACCAGACGCTAACGGACCGCAGCCTCAAATTCTGCAGAGTTCATAGTAAGAACTAACTTATCTAACCCAACTTTGAACGTGTTCGCGTGGGTGGGGGCTTTGTTTTGGTGTTAAAAACTGGTAAATAAACTCCACAGACATGAACGTGCGGTTCCGATGACCCACGGACGGAGTGGACACGCTGCAGGGATATCTACGTGGACAGGGTGTGCTGCTGCCGTCCGTGTCCGTGATGCTGTTTCCTAAACTTGAGCCAGTGTAGGAGCGAGTGTCCCGGAAAAGTGAACTGAGTTTAGATTCAAATCCGGTTTTGTTTGGTTTAGATACAGATCCGGATCGCTAAACAACTGCTTTACTTTCTGTGCGTGTATCGTGGCAGTGCACGTGTGGATTTGTAACTTTTTAAAATCAAGCTCTGTGTCCTCGTGTCCCATCAGTGTGTGTTGGAGCAGCTCACCTGCCCTCTCAGGTGTTCGGTTCTAATCACTGTGACGTCATGGTCCAGTCTGTCTTGTCTCAGATGATTCAAGCTGATTTGTTCCCATGTAAATATTAATATGGATTTCCTTTTCATTGAGAAGATGGTGGAAATAGGCACAATTTTAGACTTCATCAACTCACGTTTTTAAGTGCACTCAGAAATTTTAACTTTGTAAACTTGCAAAGTGATCAGATCAGAACAGAGGGTACAAAAAAATCATTTGTATGAGTTAGTACTCTCTGTTTATCCTGTACTTTGTGTTAGTAAAAATCGGATCTAGTGAGTCTTAGTATAAAGGAGATTCAGTCTTAGATGAACAACATATAGCTTTTTTTCCACTGTGGAATTATTTAGTAAACAATGATAAAGCCAAAAAGAAATTGTATGTATCCGTCCTAATGATGGTGAAGTAAGAGGAGGATTTAAGAGGACAAGGTGGAGCCAGATGATCATCATCCTGTGATCAACTGGTCCTGAGCAGCTTGTAGACCTCAATAAAAGCAGATGTTTTAACAGTTTACTGGTCTAGAACATTGTGTGTTAATACAATGCCAGAAGGGAAAGACATCAGCCATGGTTTAGCACTTAATCTCAGAGCCAACAGACCCCTCTGAACATGTTAAATGTTAAACTCCATAGAAGAACACTGAACAAGTGCTCCTGGTAGCAGGTGCTCTTGGTATCCATTGTCTTTTTTCTTTAAAAAACATGAAAACACGACTGAGGTTCACAAACAGCAACACTTGAGAAACATGATTTAAAGGAAGGGTGACCTACGTCTGGACTGTATGGAGTGATGTTACTTGATGAAGAGAAATCGTCACTGTGACTATTTAACAACGAATAAGCTGCAACATGGCAACGGTCCATCTTCAGACAACTCTTGTTTGACACAAAGCATCACATTATTTTCGTTATAAGTTTATGTTGATGTCAACATAAAAAAAAGAGAGAACGTAGTCTGGAGGGCGGATAAAGTTTTTTGAGAAGTGTAACATCCTGTTGTTGATGATCAGATCTCGTGATTTGAGGATTTGAATTCAGTAAGCATTCATTTGTGTTGGTTTAACTCTGAACTAAATTACACAGTTGTACAGCTCCATATGACAGTCTTTCATAAATGCACCTTCAGTAACGTGAGCACATTAAAACATTCCTCTCCGGCCGTGTCCACCCTTCAGTTTTGAATGAAGTATTTAGTGAGAATGATGGGTAGAAGTAACACGAAGAGTCTCTGATTTATTTATTTTTTTGTTTGTTTCTAATACTGGTGGTAAGTGACATTTATGGGCTGTGAAACAAAAATCCAGTGCAGTGACAAGATCAACATATAACAGACAACAGTGGGCTTTTTCTTTTATTTTAGAAGATATTAAGTAGGGTGTACAGTAAGGATGCATATGCCGGCGGTGATCAGCAATGTTTTTATTGGTACAATAATAATGATGCCATGAACAGCACAGACGGAATTCCAGCAGTAGTTTGTGAAAGTTAACTCAGCTGATGAACTCATGACACGAGTCCCTGCAGAGACCGTGGACCAGTGGGACTAGATGGAGACAAGAGGAAGGTTCCAGTGAATGTGGAGATGGAGAGTTATCCTTATGCTAGGCTGTTTCCATGGTAACCAATTGTGAACATAACCTGTTTGAGAGTAAGTTTAGTTCCACTCTCTCCTTACCTGCATAAACCTGAGATGGGTTTAATTTCATCAGTTGATCTTAAAAACAGACATGGTTAAAATGGAGCTGCATTGTGTCAGGAAAATATTTTTCGGCTCTGAGAAACGTGATATTTTTGGGGGGGTGGGAGGCATTATTTTTTTTTGCATAGGTGGGCTATCATCACCATTTTATTCACACCAAATCCTTTTTGTTTTTTTTTTTGTTTGTTTTTTTTTTGTAGCTTAGTATTTCTTGGAAACAGACCCATAACAGCCATCTAATAAACAGAATTTGATTTTCAGAATTTCTCTGAGTGGTTCTATAAAATGTTTATTAAAATAAGTAACGACCATGATGCTGTTACGTTCAGGTCACCTGGCTGAACTACGCTTTTATCCTTCATCTTTAACTACTTCAGAGGTTTTATTATCATCAGGATTGCACCTGTATGGACATGAATTTTACATTCTACCACTTGTCATTCATGTGACATTCTAAAATTCATTAAATATTTAAATTACATTTTGACTCACTCTACAGTTTCTGACATGCCACCTCTCTTTCTTTTGTCGCCACAGCCATGTTTCTTTTCCACAGAAAGCTGTGCTTCAATTGGCTGTATGATGGCAATAAAAGCTCTAGTTCTTACCAAAAGAAGTAGATTGGTTGGTGTTGCCATGGTGAATTACAGTATTGATGCTATATTTGTGTCTTTTTATTGTTGCCGGGCTCCGTCAGAATTGACGGAACCAACTCTGAACCCTGGTTTGAAACTGGAAACTCTGATTTTCTCATCTCAGTTTGTCACTTCAGAGTTAGGTTTTTATTTTGTCATCCTTTACTCAGTTTGTTGAACCTCTTTTCTGAAATCGGCCCCTGCAGCAGTCAGGTGTGTACTAATACAATGCCAAGAGGGGAAGACATCAGCAGTGGTCTGCAACCTCGTACAATTATTCTTTAAAATTATTTTATAATTTTGACTGACTTCACTGTAAAAATAATTTCCCTGCATGTGTTTTTTTTTTTTTTTTTTTTACTGAGCTGAATAATGTTACTTGGACCTCTGAATTCAGTTTTCTGCATACTTACAGATTGTTGATGGAAGCATTTTAACTTTTCAGGGCCTGGTCTATCGATGTTTATGTGTTCAGAACCATGTATAATGGATTCCAAGTCTTATCCCTGAGCAAGAATAAAAATAAACTCCATGGGTTATTTTACAAGATAAATGCAGTCCAACATGTATACAGGTGCAAGATATAGTTGAAAATACCTAAACTTTAATGTTTTCAAGGTTTGAAGAGTTTTTGGATAAAGTCCTTAAATGCATGAAATCTCCTTTACAACATATGGCTAATGGCTGATTCACACGGGATAAAGATTATTATTGCGATAACTTGCAATGATTGTGGAAGACATCTGTGGTTTTAATCCAGTATGAATGAACCATGATTGTGATTCATAAAGTAAAAATTTCACCACAAATTATTGAGAGAATTCTAACACACACCAAGGTCATGAGATTATTTTAATGGCGGGTTACGATAACATGTTTGGGTTGACTGCTGTCTGGTTGCACGGGTGAGTGTGTACGTGATATATCGTTGCTGGTTGTGGATGTCAGTTGTGGCACGCTCAGTCAAGAAATATAGTGTCATTTAACTGTGATGATAACATTCAGTATTAAAAACTTCAGAAAATGTGACCTTTGTCCATTTGTCCAAAAAAGAGTTTCATCTTTATTTTATATTTTCATTGGTTTTGCTACTGGAACGTGCACCAACTCATAAGAGATTGATCAATAATACAGAAAAAAAAAAGAGGCAAAATTAGCATATTTGATCATTTGTGTGAGTGATGCTGCTTTATCAGTGATGTTGGGCATCAATGCTGGTGATAATACATTGGCTTTATTAAGTATTTTGCATTTCCCAGGCTGCCATAACCTGATCCTGACAGATTCAGTCTGACAGTCTGTGAGGTCATCAGGGAAGAACTTGGCTATGGGCGATACAGAAACTGTAAATGCGTGTCTAAAAACATGCTTGTTGTGTTTTTTCTGAGGCTAAGACCCAAACATCAGAAACTTTTCTCCAAAACTGGATTAAACTCTTGTTAGCTCTCACTACTCAAAGCTGGTCGCTCAGCGCATGTTTACCGTGATGTCGAGCGACCATTAGAAAGCTGGTTTTCTACTTTGAGAAACCGTTTAAATGTTTGATTTGGACCAATTGTTTAGGACTAACAGTAGTGAGAAGTTAATGTTACAAATGTGTGACTATAGACAGTAAATACATAAGAGACACGCTGGTGAATCTGACTTGTGGTTGAAAATACCTAAACTTTAATGTTTTCAAGGTTTGAAAGGAGGAGGCGCTGCCGTAAACTCTTGTAATATGTCCTCAAACCTCTATTTCTTCTCTACTCTTCTTTTCCTTTCGGCTGTTCCTTTCAGGGGTCATCACAGCGAATCAGCCGTCTCCATTTGTCCTTATCCTCTGCATCCTTTTCTCTCACACAGCATACCCGTTAATTCGTTTTATTCTTTACATCATGTCTAATTGTTCCGGTTAATATTCAAGGTTGCGTTTTCCCAGTCAACCAAACTTGATTGGCCAGTTAATTTGCAGATGACGACACACCCCCTGACCTGTTGATCTGCACTTGTCGTCTTCCTTGTCATATCTTTGTTTTATTTCATTATTCCCTAGTTGTGATATCAAGTTCTGCTTCTTGACACTGGAACACTGTGGAACAAGATGTTTCTTGCTGAGATGAAATGTTGGGTTTTCAAACTTTCCAAAGTTCCCAAACTCTCTGCGTGTATCGTCTGACTGGGGTTGTTTGCACGGTAGCGTTCACCAGTACTACTCTCTGTAGTTCACGTATGTCTTGTTCCACTAGTTCAAAAGTACCTCAGAATGGGTGGTGGTGGGTGGACAGCAAACTTGGGTGGGTGGAAAGCAAACTTGGGCTGGGCTCTGTGTCACAGCCATTAAGACGTGGATGATATGACGTCACTTGCCACTGTGGTACAACACACTAGCAGATCATCTGGAAAGGTGCAGGAGAACATCAAGTCAGCTCAAAATAAAACTCAGTCCAGGCAAGTCCTGAAGCATCTCCACAATCAAGGGAGTCCTTAACAATGCAGGGGCAAGGCTAGAGACCATCAGGGACTTAAAGAGTACAGGGCTTTACTACTCACTAGTTCAAACTAAAGTAACCCTAGTGATTTTATGTCCAGACCTGGAGAATCAGAGCCCTTTTAGGTTGGTCGAAAACATGCTTCTTTTTTTTTGTTTGTTTTTCTTTGTTGTTAATATTTTCCTGATCCTCCGAGTCTGAGTTATTTCTTTCTGTTTGTAGACTATGCAGATGCATAATCTACAAATAATCAGTCACTGGGGGCACTCGGCCCAGAATTCAGTTTTTGTGGAGAAATAAAATGACCTGTCACCATTTGTAGCTGGCTAAACGTGCTCTTAACTGCTGCCTGTCTTGGCCAGGTCACTCATCCTTGAAAAAGGATTTTAAATCTGAAGTTTTTTCCCCCTGGTTAAATAAAGGTTAATAAGTAAATAAATAAGAACAGGTACTTCACTGTTAAGAAATTTAAATGACTCAGATCACAACTAACAGTTGTGATCTGAGTGGGTTTTCATACAAATTTACAAAATTATTAATTCAGAATTTCTGAATCTTCATACGAAGTTTTGATTTTTTTTTCCTATTTTTCCCAAATACTTAAGTGTACAAAGTCACAATCTCTGCATTCCCTGAATTCCTGTTTTTTTAATTTGCTTTTTTTAACTGCTATGTTCATGATTTCTGAGCTTTTTTCCCCTCGATAAGTTACATCATAATTTCTGATTTAGTTTACCTCAAGCATTTAAATTTATAGTGATAATTTAGTTTTTTCCCCAAAGAATATTTAGTGTTTCTTAGAGGTTGAAGCAGAACTGAGATGACAGACGGATCTGCATAAGTGCTGTTTATTCTACACATCTCCCATTTGTTTCCAGCTGTTATACTGAGTTTATAGAGCAGGTCTGCTGCTGTAATTATACTGTAGCATCTATAGAAACTACATTTAAAACAAAAACAAACCTTTTTAGTTTATGATAGATGAAATAAGGCGGTAAAATAGTATTAACACAGTTGATTATTCAGAATGGTTTTAATACTGTACTTGCCTGTGTCATAAAGTTTAACAGGTGTCATTAACACTTTCTTACGCTGATAAATGCATTAATACTTAGCTTTGTTTTGGTTTATGCATTATCTTTTAATCCAAATTGCTAATTACAGAGGAAATCTGCTTTTTAAAATAAATATTCAATAAACATAAGTTACACATAAGCTGAGCAAAATTTCTGTGCACTTTATTTTTAAACTATACTACATTTTATCGTAGGGAGAGTTATATACACAGATCAGTCATAAATTTATGACCACGGACGGCTAATGTGACTAGACACAGGTGCAATACATTAAACATTCTGCTGGGAGAACCTACCTCCTAGAGTTCACATGAACCTTTTTTTTTTTTTTTTAAACCTCACCACCTGCTTATACATTTTTGCAGAATGCAAAAGTATCAGCTGCTCAGAATGCTGCGCCTGATCAGTGTATATTTTAAGCATCATAACTCATCCATGGGGTGCTCTGAGCTCTTAAAAAAACAAACAAACATTGGCATCAGTCATAGAAGAACCCATTTTGGTTGATCCATAGGATTTATAAAGTTACAAGAGCCAAAATGTTTTTCTTTTTTCCTACAAATTTTTGATTGGTATTGCAGAGTGCGCCTGTAACAATGTGGTGTGATAAACACTTCATATGCAGAAACTCTCTATCATGGTCATGATAAAGGCTGCCACTAAATTCTGCATAAGGAACCCCAAGCAGCCAGAAAGTCCTGCTCTGAACCGTGAACTGAAAGGGTTAGGGTGCACTTGTATTTATGCAGCATGAAATAATCACCTTCAGCTGGCATTACTCCGAGGTATTCACCTGGGTCTAGAGGTGTTTATTCATAAGGAAAAAAAGGAGTTTCTAAAAAGGATTATATAAATGAATGTTTAATGACGGAGGATAACGGTTTTAGTTGCTGTCAGTCTGTTCAATGAACAAAAAATAAAAATGTGTGTTTTTCCTTATTTTGAAAAGTGGATCCTGGAGTTATAACACTTTGGTTTCAAAAGCTGGTAAGTCATCTGCCAGACAAAGTTTTGTTACCCTCACGTTAAAGAAACCCACACAGTGGAAATGACTTGAAAGTGACAGAAGTAATATATAATCATTTATTGAACTGTAACTAATGAAAATGAATGGTATGAGCGGTTCAGTGGCGATTTTCTACATTTGTCAACAGGCTGAACACCTGTGCTGTCACATTTGTCTCTGGTTTAGAAGAAAAAGTGTGGGATGAAAGGTTGATGTTGTGATTTTGTCTCTTTTCAGGCATCGTGGCCACACTACAGCTTCAGACGCAGCAGGCTTTCATGTTTGAGGTTTAGCGAAGGAATACGGGTAATTACTCTTCAGTCTGGTTTTAACTGTTTGTTTCACCTCAGCTGTGAAGCTGGACATCCAGAGTTTTATTCATGTATTTTACAGCAACTCGTAGTATTCAGCACTAAGGATCACAAACAGCGGTGAACGTCACTGTCAGTAATGCTTCTGTTCATTTCAGCTGTAAACAAGACAACTGCTGGAGACCTGTCCACAATGATTTAAACCGGGGGACGACAGTGTGGCGGATTATAAACTCGTTCCCATCACGTTTATCGAAGCTTCAGATGTTCTTTGGAATCTGCTACCGAAGCAGCAGAGCTCATAAAAAGGGTTTTCAGGCCATAATCTTTACTTCCAGCTGAATTGATGATCAGTTCACATAAACATATCCAGTCAGACTGGAGATTTCACAACACTATGTACAAATTTAGGAAACAACAAACTTACAATTGTTCACATAAAAATGCAGCCAATATCTCAGGTGTTTTTAAATTTTTTTTTTATTTTGTACAACCATTTACAGAACAATCAATTTACAATAACAAGCCACAAACTAATTGTGCCACTCCAAAAATAGTTCCTGTCTACCACGAGACAGAGGGGAACATCAGAGGCCTGACATTTCCAGGATGTGTCAGTTCTCCTGCTGTCCACCTGGAGACAGTGTTTACATTTCAGTCTGCCTGTGGTGGCTTTTTGGCCAGCACCTGTGACTATGTCCTGCCTCCTGCTCTGGGAGACACCTGAGTTGTCCATCCCATAGAACTGACACGCCGGCTCCGGCAAGACGTCTTTGTGGGCCAAGGGCTGCAACCTCTTGGCATTGTTCGTCTCACAGTGCAAGACGAAGGCATTTGTTGTTTCAGTGTCCATGCGGGGCATCAACAGGGTCCTGAACCACCGAGACGTTTTTCTGTCGGAGTAGTCCTGGATGAGCTGGTCTGACGGGTCAACCCCACTCATATTCTGATTGTAAACCATGACTGGTGTGGGACAGAAATGTCTCTCCCAGCTCAGCATCCATCTCCATTCTGCAACCTTCTCTGCACTGTCTCACCTGCAAATGCATGATGGCACACACAGTCACCTAGTATGTGTCAAGTGATTTTTCTAAGTTTGTGAAATTTTCCCCACTTGAAAGGGATCAACTCGCTACTAGAAGATACAGACTGGATTTCACTAAATCAGCCTTCTTTAAGTTTCCATCCATTCATTTAGGAAATCCACATTCCACTGACTGATTTCGAGTCAGGTAAAAAATCTTTTAAAAAAACAACAGAAAATTACAAATGACCAATATGACTAATACTAAATGCATATGCTCAATAATGACAATGTACAAAAATAAGCAAAATATATTAAGACACCATAACAACCTCCCACAGATCAATACTTCAGTTTGACAAGTTTTTTCCTTTTTTTTTCTTTTTACCCTTAATCCATTAACGCCCATCTCATTACACACATATTTAATTATTTTTAATAATCTAGTTGATTTACAAGTGACCACTGACCATGAATTATTTAACTACTAAGGTTATAAATAACAGGTACAATATTATTCAAGAAGTAACGTACAACAGCCATGTTCAGTGAATCTGCCAAAGATCAAATAATTAAACCAGAAAATCAGCGTTATATTTAAATCTTCATCAAACACCTTGTTATTAAAAGTAAAACCCAATACAAATGAGAGTCCCAGAGCACCACCAGATGTGCTTTCACAACACAAACAAACAGCAACCTTTTTTATTTTAACAGTGCTACCAACCATGCTGGGTTTGAAACAGTTTTTTGTTTTTTTCAAATACATGTTGTTGTTGTTTTTGTTGTTAAGGGATACAAATTTTAAATTGCATATGTATGTTAGGGCAGAAATTAAAAAAACATGTAGTTAACAAAAAGAAATGAAGCTCATGAGATAAACATGAGTTGCAGACAGGATGGGAAGAAGTCGTCAAAAGAAAAGATCAACTATTTTCATTTGCTTTGTCTCAACTTTGAGTTTAAAGCTGTTTTTATCTGTCTTTGAATAGACACAGTTTAGTACAAATATAATGTTTTATCTTTAAGGTATAATTAAATGCATGTTTAACAAGCAATAATTTTAGCTGTACTCATTACAATTGCCTTTTCATGTATTTTTATTTTATTTTTCCCCAGAAATCTGCAACTATGGAAGACCTCACAATACCTTATGATTCTGCTGCCAGAGCCTGCAACTTATCAGTAACTGAGGATGAAAAGGTGAAAGACTTTGTGTACAAGCATTTCAGAGATGCAGAAGAAGAGCCACTCTTAAATAATGCAGAAGACCCTCCCATGAAGGATCATGGGATTTCCACTAAGAGTGATAAACAAACACTGAAAGCCCACTGTAAAATCCAGCAGGGGGCTGTTTTCTCTGGAAAGATCCTGAGTTTTGGATGCTCAGTGTGTAAAGATAATTCAACGTTTAGCCCCAATGACCTCCTTAAACATTTTCAGGCTGTTCATAAGGGAACCCTGCCCACATATCCTTGTGACTTGTGTGATTTTGTCACAAATGAGTTCTCTGCTCTTCAGCGGCATCGCATCGAGCACAGGAACACCCTGGTAACCTGTGAGCTCTGCAATGACAACGTCCAGTACTCGCTGCTGTTGCTCACCAGACACTACATCATGTGTCACAGTATAAATGGACAGTTCAGGTGCGACTGGTGCGAGTTTACAACTGTTGACGCAGGAACATTCGTCCAGCACATCCATCATCACAATGAAAGTCATTGGAAGTGTTCAAAATGCAGACATATTAGCTTGAATGAAGATGAACACGAGGCTCATATGAAAGGCCACTCGGGCATCTTCCCGTACACCTGTCAGATCTGTGGATACGGCACCGCAAGAAGCGAGTACCTTAAAAAACACAAAGCCATTGTTCATAAAGACGTGACTGAGAAAAGAACTGGATGGAAGGCTTCTGAAGACTCTCAAGGCAGTCCATCTGCAAACCTAAAACTGTTGTTTAAAACGAGTGAACCACAAGAAGCTCAGAGGACGTCAAAACCAAACTGTTTCTCTGGGAGTGTGCCGACCCAAAATGGCAGACTAATCAAACCAGAGCTGTCCTTGGAGGAAAACCACCATTTTGCAGATGGATATGTAGCAAAAAAGGACACCAGAGGCAAACATTTTCTAAACACAGAGCAGTCAGCACCAGTCATGTTACTGGACGGTGAAAACTCCTCAGGCTCTGATGTTGAAAGTCACACCAACGCTAACGGACTTACTGTTCTGATGGTGAAGAACAAAATCTCTCTCCCCCCTAACTGTACAACCAAAGTAATGGGATTCAAGATGGTTGATGGTAAAAAACATTTAGTTCTCAAAGTAATACCGACAGCAAAGCAAGACCCATTCACTCAGAATACTTTCCCAGTTGACAGTGTTAACTCATTACTGCCAAATCTGGTGTTTGATAAAAGTAAAGAGACAGTTGAGAACGGACAGTACTCTGAATGCAAGAACTCAACATCACATTGCTTGGCTGTTTCACCAAGAACTGGGTCTTGCTTTGGGTCAGGCCAGGACAATATTATGGCTGTAAAAGTCAAGATTGAGGAGGAGGAAACTTCTGTTTGCAACCTTGAATCCACCCTACAGACAGGCGATGTTGGTAGACAAATGATTCTCTCACAAAATAGATCTTGCACTGATGCGTGTCACCTAGAGACAAAGGAGTTATTTCATGTGAACAATCAAATTCACTTAAAGAAAAGAAACTTTACAGAAAGAATAAAACATGACAATAATTTGGCCTGTGAAACGTTTGTCTCTGATATAACCAGCAAAAACAAGTCTGAAGTCAGAAGTCCTACCACAGTGTATGGTGCTAAGGCCACTAGTTTATCTTCTCTTTCAAATATTGTTCAGGAAACACTGCTCTCCAAATCAAACTTGAAAACAACTTTAGAGAATCGCCAAGCTGTAGATGATTTGTCACTTAGTGATGCTAAAGAGCCTTTCACTGAAAACGGCAAAGGAAACTCGTCTGTCAATACTGCAGATTCTCCAGAAAGAATTGATGGGATTATCCTAAAAAGTCTGGAATGTCCAGCATCCCAATCATCTTCATTTAGCAGCAGGGAGGCAGAAAAAGCCCCACAAAATGCAGCAAACCAGAAGGTGTTTACCTTCCACAACTATTCTAAAGAAACATTTAGCACCTCATTTAAAACCATCCAAAACTTGAATTGTAATTCCAAACTTGCTGTAGACAAAGAACACACATGGGAATCATCACAGCTTAACTTGACATTGGCAGAGTCGCCAGGCCACTCAATAGGAAGTGAGCATGGAGATGTTGAGGTGGACGAGTGCATAGCTAATGTTGATGATCAACTGACTGAGGAAAATCCAGATTCTGTCCTACAAGAATTCAACATAATTAAAATTGAGGAGGAGAGCATTCCTATATCAACTAAACAACCAGAAATAAAAAATAACTCAACTTCTGTGGGAAATTTTGTGGTGGAACATTCTGAAGCAATCATCCACCAACAACTTCACAAAGACAGAACGTTACCTTCACGCTCATGCAACGATTCTTCAAAACCGACAACTCTGCGGATTCTTCAGTTGCCAGAGGGAAAGCAGCCAGTATTCCTGAGGCCTACTGAAAATCAGTTGGCTATGCCAGTGCAAGTGAAGGCCACACCCGGCTTCAAACTCATAACCAATTCTTCAAATCCTCAGATCAATGTATCTTGTATGAAACCAGGGTTAGAAAGATCAAGTAATGCCATTGGTGTTGCTGCAAACGCCAAAGTGATTGGAATGCCAGCAACAAAGCTTCAGGTTGCAGAAAACAGGACAGCTCTTGTCTCTTCTATTCAGCCAGGTGTCAGTACTGCCCCAAACCATTACCTTATCAACAGTCCAGGGTTTAAGAGTCCTGTACTCTTCTCAAGTGCACTCAGTAGCACACCAAAAGATAAATTAGCAAGAACACCACAACCAACCTGCTACCTGGTGCAAAGGTCTGTCCCATTGGTTCAAACCCCCAATACATCTGGCCTCAAACTGGCCAGTACTCAACTCCCACTGAAACCACGGCCGGTTCTGGCAATGCCCATGAGCTCAGCAGAGAAACCCAGCACATTACCAGCTGGCCGCCAAGCATTCTTGCTCCGATACGTTTCTTCAGCCAAATCTGGCCTCATTCTAAACAACCAAGAGGCAAAGACTGGAGCCAACTGTGCCCAAACCAGTGAAGGCGCCGGAAATAAAGTCATATTTAAAATTGTCACTCCCACTGGTAGCTTCCTGAAAAGTGGCGCTCCGACTTCAAGCAGTCAGCCATTGTTTTTGGCCACCAGACCTCAAACCCAGTGTTTCCTGGTGTCCTCAAACAAATCCAGTTCAACTACCTCCAATGGACCGAAGACATTCACCAGCACAGAAAATACTTCACAGAAAGAAGTCCAGCAATCTCATGTTTCACCTTCTGTGATTAATGTAAAGGAGCCATCATGCGAACCAGAGAAAACTGTCCTTGCCCCAAGGCCAATAAGGCCTCCAAGCCAAAGGAAAAGGCGCAGGAATGCATTATTTGATGATCTTCCAGCAACAGTGCACAAGGCTAGAAGACTCTCAAATAAAGTACAGAGCGAAAAGGAGGCTGTTGAGTTATGGAGGCCTGTTGCCAAAGAAGTGGAAAGGACGCTGAGACTTGCTCCATTCAGCTCTGTACAGCAGATCAAATGTCCTCGTAGATACCAGCCAGTCGTGGTGCTCAACCATCCAGACGCTGACATTCCTGAAGTGGCCAACATCATGAGGGTGGTCAACAGGTACAAAGGCTCTGTCACGAAGGTCGCTCTCTGCCAGAAAACAATCCAAGCCCTTTCTGAGCTCCACACCCCTGAAGGCGATTACTTGACCAAAAGCCCATCGACGAGTAGCGATGATCTAAGAGCCAGGCCTGTTCAGAGTTCTGTCCGAGAGCGATTCCTTCTTAAACTAAAACTGAGGAAAAAAAGCAAAAAGAAATATGAGGTTGTTGAAACTTTATCAGGCAGTAAACAAGGCGCAGCTGTGTTTGACTGCTGGTTTTGTGGTCGACTCTTCAACAACCAGGAGGATTGGATCGGCCATGGACAGAGACATCTGATGGAGGCCACCAGAGACTGGAATAAACTCTTTTAGAATTTTCCACCATTTTCAAATGGTTTGGTGCTCTGTCCCTCCAATGTTTGTTCTCTGTCCCTGTAAATGCATACTAAGTGTATCATATGTTTTAATAGGTGCACATTGGGATAACTTATGTACTGCAGGCATTATTTATGTCATGCATGCACATGTCAGATTCAACTGTGAAAATGGTACACTGTAATTAAGTGTTGGCAGAAGGGGGCAATGTCAGCAACGGTTGTATGCAGAGTTGGATCAAATTACTCAGGTAATTTCATATAAATCTTATGGCATAGGTCTAGCTTAAGGGACTTTTAAAAAAAATATTTTCATAACCTGTACATTTGTTTGGGTAAGCTGTATTTGTATATCTTGCTGTGAAGGCTTAGATGTATTCAAGCGTTTCACATTCGTGACACATTGATGTTATAGTCTCAAAAATTTATTTTGGCTGATACTTTAGTTAGAGGATGTATAATTTACACCATTCTTGTCAGAAATTTGTTAACCTGCAGTGTGGAGTTGTTCTGATACCAGAAATACTTGTCGGTACTCCTGAAGAGTGTCGTGACTATTTACATCTTTGCACCCCCCGATCCCGTGTCATTTTTAAAAACAAAATCCCAAATACTTCTTTGTTAATCTAAAAGGCCGCACCAGAGGTTGCATATACTTCCTAAGTTTAGCACAGATTATGGAGCTACTGAGCACCAGATGCAAAGTTGTAACTTCAAATCTAGTGTTGGGTAGCTCGCAGTATCATGTCTTCATAACTTCAGATCTAGTCAAGATGGCTAGTTGTAGATCTGAAGTTATGTCTTTCGAAATTAAAACAAATCCAAACTAAATGAATTCAGTCTATGAACAGTGTTGATTGTGGATGTTGTCAACTGTGATTGTACAACTGTGAGGTTTCTCCTACTTCACTGTTGTCTGTAAACTCTCCCCTCCAATTTAACCTCTTGACCAACTCTATCTATTTTTAGACATTTCCTCCTAAGCACATTTAAGACCCATTTGAATGCTCCTTGGTGAAAGGTGGTCCTTTTTTGTCCAAAATTTGTCCACAACATCTTGGTTTTCAGAGTTTTCAGACAGGCAGTCCAGTTTATCATCTGATTTGTGATTGATTAATGGATAGGTGAATTGATTGATTGATGCAGTTCAACAGGTGCTATCTCATTTTTAAAAATTTAATAGATATTTGTTTATTTGATGCATTACAATGTTTGTTTAACTTGCTGATTTTTTTTTTTTTTTTAATCATTTACCTTTGTTAAAATACCCCTGGTACTAGATCAGTACTTGGTATTGGCCTATATCTAAAGCCCAGGTATCAGAAAGTAAAAAGTGGTATCAGAACACTTTTCTTGCAGTGTCCAACTGTCAGAACAAGAGTAGCGTTCTCTCAGCTGAATAAAGCAGAGACCTGGAGATGTTATGGGAAACCCTGGATCTTTCTCCCATGTCTTGATGCAAAAATTTCCTCTACTGTCATTAGTTTTTAATAATTTATATGAAGTTTAAAGGTGCCGATTAAGGAGGGGAAAGAAACTGCAAATTTCTGGAGGAAAACTATCTGAAATGCATGCCTGTGAATTTCTTAGTTTACAAAGAAATTCTGACCTGATAAAATTTTGAATTTGTGAGGGGGCGGGGGACTTTAAATTGCAAAAAGACAAACTTAAGTGTGAAATTCTTACTTTATAAACTCAGATTTGAGAATTTATCAAGTCTAAATTTTACTTGAAAACTTGCACATTTGTGAGGGGAAAAATCTGGTTTCTTAAGCTAACAAAGTTCTAACTTGATAAATGCAACTTTCTGGACAAAAAACCCATCAGGAATTCTGTCTACAAAGTTTGGAAAATTGTGCAAAGTCAGGAGTCAGAAGTTCTTTGCAGACTTGGAAGCTCCAACGTTTTTAAAATGAACAACGTTCCGAGAATAAAAATCAGAAATTCTGACTTTATAACTTGTAAAACACTATGAGGAAAAAAGGCTGAAATTCTGACTCAACAGATGGTCAGAATTTCTTTACAAACTCAAACAATAGTGCAGCAAAAAAAATCACTCTGACTTGATATTATTTGTGTTCACATGAAGACCTAACCCAGATCCTGTTGTAACCACTGATGATTGAATTTGCAGCAAAGCAGTTGATTAGTTTCAAAGTACAACGCATTGCTTTTCTAACGAGTTTTTTTTTTCCCCCTTTTTACAGAGTTGTTATAAAGTCAGACATTTTGATTTTTATAATGCATTTTCCTCACTTAGCCCTAATAGGCTGTTGAAGGCATAAGTAGTGACAAAGTGCAATACTATTATTAATATTATTATTTTTATCACATAAACCCACATGTTGCATAAACCCCCTTGTGATTTTGACGGCTGGTGATTTTTGACTGTTGGGTTGCCAGCAGCGACCCGGGCAGACTCATCCGGGGTCCAGCCCGTTAGTGGAGCTGCGCTGTCGTTGTTGACCCCTTTGTTAAGCGCTTTTTCTACCACAACTCTTCCACATCTCTCCTGCTGGTGCTGGTTAGAATTTAGAGAAAATGAACTTTTATAAAAGGGGCTGGCTGGATCAACCCCACATCCTCCAACAATTTACTTCAGACGTAAGAGTGTGGCAGCAGAAACCTTTTACACTGTACACAGATAGATTTAAAACCGTCTGGACTAAACCATTCTGGACTAAAATTAGCTTTAGAGTAACTCCTTGATAAATTCAGTCCTGAGTTTTAAAAAGAAAAAAAAAAGACCCAGGTGCTTTTGTACCTTAACTGTTTTTTGCTTTAAACTTGTTAATATTCACTACTTGGAGAGGTGGTGGTTCAGTTTTCCATGCTCTGTGGGTGTAGTTGGAGCATCTCTGTTGGACTGCATTAAGTCTGAAATTTTATTACATTTGTTTTGTTTTTTGTCATTTTTAATACTGTAAATCTGCTCACTGTTTTCAGTTCTATTATGCTGTACATACATTTATTTTGCTACTTTTGATGTACTATTTTTACAAGACTGCTACAAGACTTGGAGCATATATATTTTCTTTGAGGTTTAATGATTGTATTTCATGACTGATCCTTTGAAAATCCATGTTTTATTCCGTTCAATATGCAAAGATACTGAGCAATGCAAGCCACACTAAAGTCCGTACCTTCACCGTCTTTCCTGGTATACACCTGAATGTGGAACTTTGACCTTCCACCTTTTATACAGTTATTTTTTTTTTCTTACATGAGCTGCTCCTGGAAACCAAATTTCAGGGTTCATTCCTTCATTCAGATCCACAAACATGCTATCAGGTTAACACCTTTGCTCACGTTGACACCTTCTTGGATGTTTGGGATTGATTGTGGGAGGAAACGGAAACGTGACGTTTGAGTCATCGAGGTGCTTTTGAGCTTCTTACGAGAACAGTTCAACACTCAGTTTATTTATTGGCGGTTAGCACACAGTTTTACAGGAGGCAGCAAAGAATGCCACGTGCTGTCAGAAACGGTCTCTTGATGTGTTATTTCTTTCTTTTTGTTTTCTGGGTTTTAATGCTAATCTAGGTTAACCTGGACTGACCATTTTTATCCCCAGCTGAGAAAAATCCTTGGAAATGTCAGACTCTGTGTGAGATGGGAAAAAACTAGCTGCTACATCCCAAAAGTCTGACTAAAGTTTCAATCTAATCCGCTGTGTTTTGTTAGAAACTGTCCATTAAAGATTACAGTTTTTATAGTGATGGAAGTGAAGTTATTTCCTATTCTACAGGAAGTAGATTTCAAATATGGTGACGTTAAAGCCATTCTAATTGATGTTATAGCCTACGTCTGCATTAGTGTGGATGTATTTTAAAATGTGTAACTTATGGTTGCACCTGAAGCCCCTGATTCTCCAGTGAACTTGACCCCAGAAAGTAGAATATTTCTGATCTGCTGCAGAGGCTGTTTCAGCTTGTAAATGCTGCATTTGTGGACAAAACAACAGCCTTTAGAAGCATGGTCTAACATCCACGTAATGCAGTGTTTGTTTTAAAACAGAGCCAATCCACGACCACACCGGGACCATCTGTGCTTGCAGAGCTTCTGCACATGGGAGAACTGCCGAAATAATCTTTCTGCAGGGTGTTTCTTAGTGTTTCCTTCACTGCTATGCAGTTTGATATTTATTAAATCTGGACTTCAGCTGCATGTTCTTCTGCCTCCATGTTTATGGGAAAGGTCCACTCCATTTCTGTCAGAACCAGAAATGTTCATGTTGGAAAGAACATGGATGTTGGTAAACCGTGAACCTTCCTGTACTCTGGGCTCGCAGATGCCGCTGCTAGCACTGTTTGCAGTTTCTAATACAGGACTTTATACTCACTTTCACACAGATCTGCAGCAGATCAGTTCTTTTATTATTTATTGGTTTCTATTTTGTCCATGGGTTAAATGTGTGAAAGCGGATGTGGATGGCGTAACTGTAATGAAAGGTCCATATTTTGAAATGAAACTTAAGCTCAGCGTTTTAGTCTGTGTTCAGTTTGCTCACTCGTCGCTGCTTTATGATCCAACAAGAGTTCATTCTGGTTTGATGACTTGCTCTCGTGTAATCTAAACTCATCAGCACCAGATGGATGCAAACACCAAAGTAACTCCATGTTTGACTCATTTGGTTTCCACTTCCTCCTTGCCATCTGTGGCCAAAGAACCTAAGCAGTTTCATCATCAACCTCCAGAAGTCGTGAATGAGTTCAGTCTGCTGTAACCATCTCGCCCTCGTTGTTTGGGTCTAAAACCGAACTGAGCTTCAGACTGTCCTGATGATGATCAGATGATGATCTTGTGCTTCTCCGGCTACCGTGTGGCCGGTTTCACCCCTGATATTGAGCTCATTTCAGGCGGTGATGGCTTTCAGTTCAGCAGCTCAGTCTTTCCTCAGATAAGTGCCTCTCATGTCCTCTAGGTAGGTCGATGACTGTACTGTATCCTTTCTTTTATCTACGTGGTTCTTTATTAAATGTACAGACCTGGAAAATGCGCTTTTCTTATTTGCTTATGCAACGGCTGTGAGGAACAGCGGTTGATTTGTAAATACATGATTTTTAGGATGTATGTAAAAAGATGTGTGTCCCTCCACTTGGCATTAAAGAAAGATTCCAGTTGCTTTCAGACCTCCCGTTCTTCCTGTTTGTGATGCACAATACTTTAAAGAGAAATGTGCCAGAGCTGTCTTCAGTAAGAAATATCTGTACCTGCAGACACCCAACCAGTCTAACATTTGTTTTCTATCCAACAATATATGAGTTTCTTTGAAAACTGCCTATAAAATGTGTTATTTGTACCTGAAACAATAATGAATAACCTTGTCGCTGTGTTTGGGATCATTTCCTGTCACATGACCCAGTTTTAGCCAAGCTTTAACTGTCGGTCAGATGCCCTCAGATTTGTCTCCTCTGTTATACAGAGGAGCTCATGGTCCACTCAATGACAGCAAAAATGTCCAGTTCCTGTAGCTACAAACCATCATCCCTACACCACCAGGCTTGATACTCAGTCTATCAATAATGATGATGCACAACACCTGGCTGTAACTGACTTTTTTAAATCCCAAAGCAGTGAGGGAGTACTATAAAATGCACACTTTTTTAAAATCCCTTTATGGCTGAAATTGTGTTAAATAAATAATGGCAAATGACAAAAGTTGTTACCCATCTGAGTTTGAATTTAAGACCCACTATGATGACTTGTGTTTTAAAGACAAGGACATGGGTTTAGAAGAGGGGGTACTAACTTTAAAAAAGATTCATCTTTCCACAGTGGTCTAAAATAATTTGCAATGATCCAAATTAATTAAACGTGAAACCAAAGACCCACATTAACTTTTCATAAAATCTGTTCACCGTCAAAGATGTGAAATGAACCTTTTCTACATATGATTGAATGAAATCATGGAGGTGACGCTAAAGACATATACAGCACTGAATGTTCTGGACATCCACAAGAGGGCAGTAAATGATCAAATGTGCAAGAATGCCTTGTCTTGTGGGTTTTATCAGGCTCTGTAGATAAAGACATTTGAACCGAGGAACATGGGAACTTAAGGAGTTTGGGAATTGGTACGAACCAGGTTTGGGAGGGTTCACCATTCATCTTCTGAGGTCTTGGCTGATTTCTGATGTCAGCTGGCCAATCACAGGTTTCTGAGGCTCAGAGCTTCTGAAAGGTGGTTTCAAATGTGTAAACATAAATGATTTTTAGCATATCTAAGTTGTGTCCAGACAGATGATGGTCTGAACAGCTAAAACTATATGAAAGGCTAAACTGATCAAATCTGAGTCGAACCACATACAGAGTTGGTTTCATATGGGAATCCAGTTGAACTTTCGGAAATTCTCAGTCTCAGTCTGAAGGGTCTTGGGTTAGATTATAAATAGTTTTTAGGACATGATACAAGCACCACATCTGCTGGTGATACAGGCCCAGGGCTTTGCTCCATTATACAGCCTCAGTCTGTCTGTTAGCCAGCAGCTGACCCGTCTGGACCACACGTCCTGCTGTAGTGTCATACTGGTAGGGAAAACTGCACAAAAGCCTCTGTTCACCAATTCTGTGTTTGTTACCATGGCAACCATATGACTTAGAGAACATCAATAAGGACCCACCAACAAGATATGATCATTTACAATATGCAGATGATCTAATCCGAATTGCATTTGCCAAAAATTGCACATAAACTCAAATCTGACCATAGTCTAATACTAAAACATAATCATATGGAATTCACCAAACTGTTTAAAGCCAGTTATGACGTTATGAAGACATAGGTGGGTAAATTAATTATTGCAGTACTCGTGATGCCAGTGATGATTCGTTGTAGAGGGTTGTAGCTGTGGGCAGCAGATTGGAAGAATCCTCTGACTGAAACACTGTCGGTGAATCACTTTGTTGTGAAGATTATATTCTGGGTTGTCAATGATCTTCATTTTATGAAGTATACTGTTTAAAAGGATTTTGGAGGATGGTAAATACCACCCACTAAAATGACTTAAAGTTTCATCAAATATATTAGTTAATAACCAAATTTTTTAAAATTGGTTTGATTCTAAGCACAATACCTATTTTATTTCAGTAATAACTGAAATCTAATTAAAGTGATTTAATGTTAACCATTCAATTATTGTTAGGCTGCACTGCATCCTGCGCGTTACATATGTAAAAAAATAGTTAGAATTTAAAAAATTAATTTCAGTAATAACATGTAAATGTATTGGTTAAAATTTGACTAATTTACTTGAGTAATTACATATGTAAAAAAGTAGTTAGAATTGAACTCATTTTTAAAGTGTAATTTAACTATTGAATTTGTGTAATATGTAATCAACAGTAGTGGTTAAAATAAACCCAAATAAAATGAGTGTAAATTGTTACACCCATTTTATTGGTTGAATTTGAAAAGTTTGTTTTTACGGTTGTGCAAAAGAGGATATATCCTCTTGCACAATCATCCCCAGAGCCTCCAGAACAGTTTAGAGTAGGCCAGTAGTAATACCTCCTCACCTCTAAGTTGATTGCATCTCCAGCAGTACTCGCTATAGGCTGGCTGAGGCAATTCATTGATGTTTTTCCCCTTATATCTAAAGCAGGACAAAGCAGCAGTACTGTGGGGATCATGTTCTTTGATTTCTCCAGTTCATTTAACACCATCCAGCCTGCATTACTACGTTAGAAACTCCAGAAGACACAGGTGGAGGTCTCCACAGTCACCTGGATCACTGACTACCTGACTATCAGACCACAGTTTGAGACTGAATGGTTGTGTGTTTGACCAGGTGGTCAGCACCACAGGGAACTGTACTCTTACCACTCCTCTTCACGCTGTACACCTCAGACATCCAGTACAAGTCAGAGTCCTGTCATCTACAGAAACACTGTGATGAGTCAGAAGATGAGGACTTTCATTACCTTGGTGTTCACGTGGACACCAGACCGGACTGGAAATACAACACAGATGCTGTTTATAAAGAAGGTCAGAGCAGGTTTTACTTCTTGAGGAAGCGTAGGTCCTTCAGTGTTTACTACAAGATGTTGAATGTCTTCTATAAGTCTGTTGTGGAGTTTCAGTTGGAAGAGTGACATCAGAGCCAGGGATTTAAAGAAACTGAACAAACAGATAAAGAAGGCTGGATCTGTTCTGGAGCCTCTGGAGATGATCGTGCAAAGGGGGATACTTCATAAAATGAAGGAAATCATGGACAACACTTAACATTCTCTTCATAACACAGTGATTCAGCAACAAATGTTTTCAGTCAGAGACTTTTTCAGATCTGCAACACAGACCACAACAAAAGACCCTTCAGACCTCTACAAGAGATCCTTACTGCCTTGTTCTGGCAATTCTAACAAGTGCACGGAGAAGGTTTTTTTTTTTTTTTAAATCAAAAATACAATCACAGTAAGCTCCAAGTGTATTTCTTTATTTTAGTTGCAGCAAGAGTCAAACTGTGCAGCACCCAGAGGCTGGACAGTTGAGACTGCCCGACAGAAACGCGAGTTTTTATCACGACACGGGAAGGGGGAGTGCACAAGAGTCATAGGAGGAAAAGGCTTATCAGTGAGCTTTTTAGCACCTGGAAGGGGTGAAGGAAGAAAAAAGCTCAACAAGCGAGCTTTTTAACACCCAAAGAGGGTGAAAGAAGTAGGATATGTAGATGGAGAAGAATGCTCAGCATGTGAGCTTTTTAGCACCTGAAAGAACTGAAGGAAGTGGGATAATTAGATTTGAGAAGAAGGCTTAAACAGAAACAGTTCAC
>JAOWBL010036911.1:10866-27832 GCA_028564865.1 Zenarchopterus dispar
ATTCGGAGATGTCTCCCCTCTTCTCGATTCGGAGATGTCTCCCCTCTTCTCGATTCGGAGATGTCTCCCCTCTTCTTGATTTGGAGATGTCTCACCTCTTCTCGATTCAGAGATGTCTCACCTCTTCTCGATTCGGAGATGTCTCCCCTCTTCTCGATTCGGAGATGTTCACCCTCTTCTTGATTCGGAGATGTCTCACCTCTTCTTGATTCGGAGATGTCTCCCCTCTTCTCGATTCGGAGATGTCTCCCCTCTTCTCGATTCGGAGATGTCTCCCCTCTTCTTCTGGTGAGGAGCTTCTGTGGTTTTTGGTTGTTGGGATGTTGTCACCTCCGGAGTTATTCGAGCTTCTGACCCACCAGCCCCACCTGAGAGGGATGAGGGTGTTTTGTCCTCTCTACATTATTTACCAGGTCAGAATGGGAGATGTTTTGGTGATGTGGGAGAGGTTGTAAATTGGTTGTGAAAACAGCTGAGGAGTGGACAAGTCGAACCTGAGGCCACCTCCTCTGTTTTTTTTTTCATCTTTCTCCATTTTTTCTGCTCTCTCAAACCACCTGTACCATCATGCCCACATTACTTAAGTAAAAAAAAAAAAAAAGTCCCTTATCCCTGAGCTGCAGGTGCACCGGAGAGGCTGGACCTGGACCTGGAGAGCTGGCTCTCCTCTGCTGGGCCGTGTGTGTAGTTTCTTCTCTGTAAAGTTTGTGCGCCCCTCGTTGCGTATAAAACCCGACCGGTTTGTGTCTGAGGTGTTTCTAACCTGCTTCAGGATCAAAATGTTTCTCAGCTCGGTAACGAAGGTTTGTGCCCCACAGGCTGTAATAAGTCTGAAAGGTGGATATATGTGGGCGTATATATAAAAAAAAGCAGTAATGTGTGGTTTGTAATTTATAATTTAGTAGTATAATTTCCAGCGGTCCCCTCGGCTGTGCCAACACTATCATCTAAACCCCCCCCCCCGGTCTCGAGTGTGTGCGCTGATTTACAGCACGTCTGGACTGACAGCTGGCTAAAGCCTAGTAAACTGGTCCCCACATTCCTGGGGTCCACCATTAAAGACGACCTCGTGCCCCTCAACCTGCACAAATCACACACACAGACACACACACAGCGCCTCCTCAGAGTTGACAGGTTTAAGCTCGGTCGTCCTCCGTCTGTTATGAGGAGGCGGCTTTTTTTCCTGCCGGCTACTTTTATGTGGGAGTAAACAAACCTTGAGCACAGGTACTTTTCAGGCGTCGTGATATATCACTAAGGAAATGTTGTACAAAGAGATGGCACTTGTTTTCTTTGACTTCCCCCTGCGGTCTGCTGGTTTCAGGCCCATGCTCTCTGACGATGCATTTCTGACGGGGTCAAAGCTCATCAGCCGCCTCTCTCCACCTCTGTCTGTCTCTGCGTCTCTGATCCAACAGGTTGCAGCAGCTTCATCCCCACCCCTCTACCCAGACTTCTCCCTGCTTCAGGAGAGCCCAGGAAGGAAAGTCATTCATCCACTCTCACACACCTACCTCCTCTCAGACACACACACCCAAACCCTTGTCCAGATGCTCCTCACATGATTATCTCTAATTAGAACTTCCACAAGGATACCGTCTCAGCTCCAGACTCGGCTTGGATTAAACTCACTGTGTGAGCCGGGATTTAGGTGGGGGCTTTTTCTCCTCTTTTGACCCCTTGAGAAATCACCTGGATCGGGAAGATAATGGTGTCAGTGGTAAGTGAGAATGCACGAGCCCATTAAATGGTCGTATTCAAAAGCCATTAGTTTAACTGCACTTTAATACAGTATTTTACAGACTAGTTGTGAATTCCTAACCGTCCAGATACCCGTGCACCCGGAGCCTCTGGACGGAGGCCAACACTTTTGAGAGTGAGCCATTACCTCTGATGTTTTACAGTGAAATTTCTTTTTAAGTGGAGTCGCCTGTCTTGTTTCAGCGCCCACCGCCTTCACCGCTCACTGATCAAATATAACACTCGTGCTGTTATCTTAACGACACACACAAACTTCCTGGAAACAGCTGGTTTTTCCTCGGCTGATTTTACTCATTGAGATTCGACGGGAGCTTAAAGAGAAGACGCATTTTACATTCATGTCAACTCACGTCAAGAAGTGTATCATGAATAATAAGAGCACATGGGCTTGTTTGTGGAAGCCACGTCGGGAGATGAAACTGTGCCGGCTGAATTGTTGATGTTTTCCTCCCGTGCACGGACTCGCCCGCGTTGGTTCAAATGCAAATGTGAAGCGATATTAAGACAAGAGTCTGCAACTTGTTAGCTTTGTATGAAAGTGTGTGTGTGTGTGTGTGTGTCAGCTGGCGTGTGAACTCGCTGCAGATCTGATGTGTTGCACCGAAGACATCTGCTGTCGTACCCGGAGCTGTGTGCACGTGTGTGTGTGTGTGTGTGTGTGTGTGTGTGTGTGCCTCTTTACTGTCACCAGTTTCCCACCTACAGGGATAATCCATCCTGTGAAGTGGTGAGGTGGAAAATGCCATTATGTAGAAATAGCTGACGTGCCGTTAGACTTGCAGGCATTCGGAGTGTGAGTGGGGGTGTGTGGGGGATGAAGATAGGGAACAAAGAGAGGAGAGAAGGGCCTGGGATGAGGGGAAACTTCATTTTGTTGCATTATTTAATCCTTGAGGAGCAGCGATAAACTAAAGGTCTCAGATACACGAGGTGCACTTTTTTTCTTCAAGTGGGAAGGTACCTGTGATCCCAGGGTGGAATAAGGGAGGGCTGTAGTGGAAATGTTTTTGGTGTGTGATCATGGCAGGCATGTGCCTGGGTACTTGACTTATGATCGTTGACAACGCAGCGTTGTTGCCAGCGGTGAGGAGGTCTGACATCAGGCGGTTGTTTGGTCCACTGTGTTTGGATCAGACAACGACACCATGATGACCTCTGAGGACTTCCGTTGTCTCCAGGAGAGGAATTACAGCCACAACCCCAAAAAAAACTCATACACTCATAAACCCATATTTTATCCACAATGGAGCACGTAAAATAAATAAGATGTTCATCTGAAAAAAGTCTTACAAAAGCCGATATTTACCGCTGTTGCCTCCTCTTTTAACGACAGTCCGTCTGGGTCTGGGAGACGAGTGTTGGGAAATGAATGACAGGTATGAAGCTGCTCTGGAGTTCTGGGTCTCCTTTGTCCTATTTTTCATTTTATGTTGCATTAAATGTGTTCAGTTAGTGAAACTGGTGGTCTGGACTTCAGGCAGGGCAGTTCAAAAGATTTTGTAACAGATGCCATAAGGGGGCCTGACATTTTCTTCCTGAAACATGCCCGGTCTTTCTCTGAGAATAAATGTTTGAATCACAGCATAATGTTTTCAGCTGCTGTTTCCTCTCCAGATGTGCAGATTCCATAGATACTGAGCACTAAAAGAAAACCTTAATAGTCCCTCGTTTTTTCCAGGATAAGAGTCTAAATCTGCATTTGTAGAAGACAGGCCACACTCTGATCTTAGACGGTGATTTCTAGAAGTATCCTGAGCACATGCAGCAAGTTCTTTTATAATTTCATGCCTGCATGACCACAGAAGCATACATGTCCGGTGCACACAGAGATTTCTTCAGATTCCTGAGACCTTTTCATAATATTATGTACCATAGATGATGAGACAATTAAAGTCTTGCATATTCACAATGAGAAACATTCTTTAATTGTTTTAGAAGTGGGCAACACTCTCCTCATAACAAGCAGGTTGCTGGTTCAAATCCTGGCAGAGGTTAGATATTATCCCACTGTAAACGATGCAGACACCTGCATGGTGGAGAAACTCTCCATCTACATTACACCGCTGTAAACACACACACACACACACGTGAAAAAAGGCCAAAAACGCAGCTGGGAATAATCTTTATTACATATTTTATATCATATCTATAACAACAGATACCAAGAACAAGAACGTTAGCAGCATTTGCTGTTTCATCTCCACGCTGACGTTTGTGCACATTTGTGAGTTATCTTCCAGTGACGGTCACCAAATATTGGTGGGGAGGTTACAAAAAAACCTACAAGAGTAAACTAGTTCGTGATCAGTGCAACTATGTCACTGTTTCTAAATGTTTACATGTTTGTCCATCCATGTCGTATCAAAGCGTTTCTGGTTTTGAGGGCTCAGTTTGCCAGAATAGTGGATTCAGGTGTGTTGACGTATTAATGGAAATGTATTCATGTGGACGTCGCCTCAGGTGCTCTTTTTATACCCAATCATGTCAGTGACACATTGCTAATAAACAGGATTAGTTGTAAATGTTAGTCCAGGTCTTTTTTTAGTACCACTTCCTATTCCAGCTAGTTGTTTTAGCGATGGAAGGTGAAAGGTTTCACTTCCAACATCTGATTTATTTATTGTGATCTATTGTGAATAAAATATGGGAATAAGAGCTTCCTCCTGGACCTCGGTACCTGCAGGAGCAGCAGGTCAGCTGACCTGAGGGACCCAGAGGGTGAGCGGGGGTGAAGTTAGAACGATGAGTTTTAACTTGTTTAGCTTCTCCTGTGGAACGCTGGTTTTATTCTGAATTCTTGCATTGTCGACGTGAGCATGATGACATGATCACACATGCTTCATTTAACATGAGAGAGCAGGTAGCACAGCTCGAGACCTGGACCGTGCTTCGATATGCTGCTTAAAGTCATTTCAATAAATTCAGAAGCATTTTTAGTTTGGCTAAAGTCAGATTTATCAGGATTAAAAACAAAGTTCACACAACTGAAGCGGGAGTAGGACTTGCTGGCCGCTTTTCCGAACATTTAAAAGCTCAGTGGAGCGTGGATGCAGCAAGCTTGCAAAGCTCTGGCTGTCATTCATCAGGCCTCACACAGAAATAAGACGATACATGCAGAGGCAGATCTTCTACCGCGCTGGTATGCGAGGGGGGAGAGCAGCTTTTTGGCTGTTAAGTTGGAGTTCAGGCCCTGTCAGTTCTCACTTCCATCTGCAGAGGTTGTAAACTATTCAGCCTTCAGCCATTCTGGCTCAGCCGGACCAGATGGCCAAACCACACTCAGGAATCTTCTGGATTTCAGTTGGTTCACACTGATCCTGTTTATTTTTAAGTTGCCATCGTATAAATTTATACCTGAAATGTGCTCATGGGGGACGAATAGAAGCGGCTGAATTAACTTGATAGATGAAGTCCATATCTTTAAAGCCAAACTGTTTCTTTTTGAGTGTTTTCCTGTAGCTGAGTGGAGACAGACTCTTCTTTGATGTTTTGGATTTGCCCACTGAGTCCTCAAAAGTGGGCTCAGGTATGTGAGGATTAGCATCCTGATGTAAAACAGAACAGCAGGAATCGTTTCCACCGATGACTGTTGGCTTGAATGTGCTGCTCTTTGATGCTCAGCCGTGTTTTAAATTGTAAATTAACTGCTTTGTCATGTCTGTAGAGTCTTGTGCTAATTTAGGATTTAATCCACGTAGCAGCTGATTACCATCACTTAGTTTAGTGTTTCTCATGTAATCATTGTTGTTTATACAAACGAATGAGGGTTAAAGTGCTTCAACTTTCCTTCAGTGGAGAAAGAAAGATGAGGATTTTGGATTTTTTTGTATCTCAGATCACCACGGGACCTCCCTCCACCCTTATGTGCAGCTGCTCCTCCTCCTCCATCACTACTGCAGCGGAGCATGCTCGTACGTTACCAGTGAGGCTAATTTAGTCCAAGAATCCCTTTCAGTCCCAGCTGCTGCAGCGTTACAGCTGCCTGGCAGTTCTTCTCAGTCACACAGACATATTTATCACAAGATCTTTGTTCTTCTCATTAATAATATTAAACTTTTACAGAAATGTATTTTAGCCTAAAATGGGACTTTCGAAGAGCCTCAGACACTTTAAGATAGTACAGCTTCTAAAGGACACATTTTTACAATTATAATTTAAATAATATTTTATCATAATTCTGTCATATTAGATAAATTAATAAAGATACATTTGTTCAAACAAACTATTTTAACACGTCTCTTAGGACCATTGTATTGAACTCAGTGACCTCGGTACCCAGATACTGAGAAGATGCCTGGTGGTTGAAGGTTTTGGTTTTTTTTATCATATCAGCATGTGCATGTGTTTACTGATTTCACCTGCAGCTTGTTTGTTTGTTTGTTTTGTTTTGTCCAGATTTCAGGTGGACTTGCTTCCTGCGCTCTCCATCACCACAGAAATCATTTACAGAGTCAGTGACATCAGCATGTCTTCTCTGTCATCATCGAACCACTTTCCCACAGCGATTGTGGTATAAAAACTCATCTTCATCCCACTTCCACTCTCCGATCCCACGAAGGCACAATAATTACTCAGTTGTCTCTGAATAAATCAAAGTTTTAACTTGTGGGATTCACAGGCCTCCGTTTCTTGTGGGATAGTTTCAGCAGGAAGGAGCTGATTTTACTGCTGGTGGAGGCTCCTCCGGGCTCGACTAGTACCCCAAACCATGTGACAAAAGGCTGTAATAGAGCCAGTCCAGCTAGTCAGCCTCTCTGACCCCTCTGTTGTTCTTTCTTTTTCTCCGACTTCGTCTTTAGCTGGTTTATTAGTTGGCCAACCCTGTCAAACCTCATCTCTCATCGACCCCAGATGGACTGATTTCATCTTCTGTCCAGAGCTCCTTGTAGACCAGTTTTTGTCAGCCTGCGAAGCTTATTGACACGATTCTCATTCACACCCCCCCACCCCCTCACCCCGCGCTGCCTCCTGTCACTACAGTGGGGTACCTCGTATCATTTCTGCTTCAAACCAGGGCCAGAGGAAATGAACTGGCTGTGTGAAAGGAGCCCCTTTATCAATTGCAGTCAACAAATAAAGAGCTCAGGCTTTTTTTAAAATTGTCTTTTAGCGAGCCACTGGACTGGTACCAGTTCAAACGTTCCCCAGGATCTGTCCCAGTCAGATTTAGTGTTTTGCTTTTTTTAGACTTCCAAAAATCCCTGGAAAAAGTTATTGATTTATGATTTATTTATTGTTGTCCTATGTTGATCAGGGACTATAAAACATTTGAGAATGATGATGGAGGTCGTCATGGCAACCTTTTTATTTTGGACTAATTAAAGCCAATAGTTTGGTTGTAATCACTAGGACTTACGTTGTTCACCTGGAAACTTTCAATTCAAACACAGAAGTTTAGCTTATAATATAGATATGCTGCAGAAAACTTATGCAATAAGCTATTAAGATATTGTTTTATGTTTACACGTCTATTGAGTCAGTCAAAAATCATCAGGCTTATCTTGGTCAGAGCTGGAGTTCTAAAAAAAAACTCTTAACCTGAAAAAGTGTGACGTCTGCACAGGAGTTACAATTCCTTTACTAATTAAAAATGCCTGAGTGCGTTTTATCTTTAAGGGCCTTTAATTACTTTTTCCCTCTCTGCTCATCTCGTAGGCTTTCAGATAGGAGTGAAGAGGTGTTGGAATTGATGATTGCGGAGTGGAATTCAGACGGTGCATTTGTGAAGAGGGGAACCGGGGACGAAGAGCAGGTGACTGAAGGAGGAAGAAGAGGAGAGGGGGAGCATGGGCGGCTTTTCTTTCTGGATCATTCTGCTGCCACTTTCGCTCTCTCAACAAAGTGTTACAGCACAACCCGAAGGTACGTGGCCACATTCATACACGGAAATGCCACGCTCACATACAATTAAGAACTTGCCTCTGATGTTCCTTTTTCTTTCTGTAACTGTGAAGTTTGGACTTGTGGTATTCCCAGTTAGTGAATTCTTCATGAAAAGCACGTGTGTGGCTGACAGGTTTATGCACCGATCTCTTAGTTAGAAGACTTGGAAGCTCAGGTAGAAGAATGAACACAGTGTGTGTGAATGCTCCATTAATAAATCTCCCCACTCGGACGGGTGGGTGAAGCAGATACTGACCCAGCCACAGGTTCTCTCCAGATAAGTGCATTAAACATCTGCTGGCCTCATGCACAGCGCAACATCTGTCTGAGACCAGTTAAATACATCCCCCAGATACAGAATCTTGTCTGAGTTGCTATTGGATACCACCAAAAGGTCAATCAGCCAATCAGAAGCTTCCGTTCCTTCATCTGCAGGATGTGACCCACAGAAAGTGATCAGTGAAGTTGTTGGGTGGAGATATGGAGCTATGCTTTTCACCCAACTGTACAACACTAGAGGTCGTTTTAGCATTGCTTTGATTTCACATTTTAATATGAAGCAGGCACTTTTATCACTTTTCTTTTTTACTGTAGCGGTTAAGAAAGAGGGGGAGTGGGGTGTCTGAAAAGCCAGGTGTTTTTACACAGTCTGCAGACGATAAATCAGCAGCCCTCAGATAACTCATCCTCCGTCATGGTCAGAGCTGTACTTGGCATTTTAATACGCCACCCTGATCCGCCACTAAATTATATGGCTTCTACTTTTGTTCCTGGTCCAACTCACTAGTACGCTTCATGAAGTTTGGCTTGTTGCTTTTTCTGCTTGTTATCTTACTTAGATCTTTTTTATGATTCAGTACACATTATTTTTATTACTTTTATTGCAACTATCCACCCATCCATCCACCCATCCATCCAGGTTTAGGTCACAAGTACAAAAGGCCTAAGCAAAGAGGTCCAGAACTCTCTCTGGACCTCCTCCTCCAGCAGTTCTGGGGGGATACCAAGGTGTTCACAGGTCAGTCAAGAGATATAATCTCTACAACATGTCCTGGGTCTGCCTCAGGGCCTCCGTGTGGTTGGACATGCCTAAAACACTTTCCAGATCCATCTTGAATCCATTATATTTCTCTTCACTTGCCAATTCTGCAAGCTTGATCGCTGCACCAAATTAAGCTGAAAAGGTTCCCAGCTTCGGCTGACACCCAAAACTCACATGGTACCTCCTACAGGTGGTGGGCCCAGAGGAGGGGAAACCCATGTGGCTCATTCGGTCTGAGGGTGAGGGCTAGGCCACCAGGTGCTCACCCACACACCCCTCTCCCCAGGCCTAGCTCCAGGGTATCCTGACATTATCCTCATTGTTTTTTATATATTAGAGTCTATCATATCATCCTTTGTCTGACCCATCCTCCAGAACCATTTTGCCTTGGGAAACCCCAGCAGGAGGAATTGCTCCTGGGATCTTCCAGGCATGTCAACCCCTCCACCACAGGGAGTTGGTAGTTCAAGGAGACTATGCCTCCTTGGAGAGTTGTTTACAGTTGTTTACAGTTGTGGCCAGTGGGGGCCTGGAGTGGACCCAGAACCCACTAGAGACACTATCTGTCACCCCTGTCTCCGCTTGGAGGAACTGTAGGTGGTCAGGGAAACGGAGATCTGACTCTTTGATGAAAGTTGGGATGATGGATGGAGTTCAGTTGTGTTCATTTGAAGAATTCTTTCTTAAACCTGTCCTGCATGTTTTCCCACCTTTCGCCTTTTCTCCATTAACCCATTCCCACCCGTGACTCTCCTGCTTGTAAACATTTCTGTTGCCATGGCTACTGCTAGAAAGTGCCAGAATTACCAGGACAGTTTTTTTTTTTAAATTTCATAACAAAACAGCATCCAAATTATGTACACAAGTACTAATTGCAGAAAGTAGAGCTACTTCATTTTAGTGGTCACAGTTTAAGTTTCAAAGTATCCTTGTACAACATGAACAGGAAGTTTAGAGTTTCAGCCTGAAGAAGTTGGATTATTTCTGTGTCTGCGTTGTCTGGGTTTGGCAGTAACTAGATGTTTGTAGCAGAGCCTCCAATTATTGTTGTGTGTGATTGTTGTGTGTTCAGTGTGTGCATGCCAACCCACATGGTGACAACCGCCTTCCACCAAAGCCAGGCAGCGAAATTAGCTAGTTAGATAATATTTGGAGAAATATTAAAGACACAGTTAGCAAGGGTCTTTTCATGATTGAAAATGTAATATGATGTAAACTTCATGTTAAATTGATGACACAAGTTTCTGAACCTGGATCAAATTCATAAAGAGGAGTTCTGAGTATCTGACCCATCCAGATCTGTGCTTCAGAGTCTTCCTCCTTATTTGTAGTGAAACTTTCACATTTATTCGGACTCTTTTAGCCTTTTGAGTTTTGTAGACATGTGCGTTATGAAAGTTTAAATTTCTCTTGATCCTGCTGGTGCTGATTGCAGTAGTGCATCATTAAAAGAGTGTTTCTTTCCTGGCAGAATTTTCTGCAGCATATGCTGAAGCCACTGAGCTACATCTAATGTGTAAATCGATGGTGGTCCAACACGGAGGTGTTACAACCTTTGAGGTATCAGCACAGATAACCTTCAAGAAAAGCATTCCTCATCTCTCTGCATGTGTTGTGGGCTCATCGTTGGCACGTCGAACTTCCCTGCCAAACCCAGACTGACAAACTTCTGGATAATTGATCTGGTTTTGCACGGCGGTGTGTGTCTTTTTTGACAGACGCACACCTCCAGCTGCTCAGGGCATCCATCAAGATTTATGCACTTTTGCAGAAATTTGACTTGCATAAAATTTATAGCACTTCATACATCAACCACTTGTGTTCCAGGCTCCATTTAAGGTAGAGAGGATGAACATGGCTGATCATTGATTTTTAAGCCACCTGTGATAAATTTACAAAAACCAAACATAAAGAAAGATACCACAGGTTCTGTGTTGATAATGGCTCAAAACAAGAGATACCTCTAAAATGGGATTCCTGGTGACATTTGCTGCCGTGGAAAGATGTCTAGGTGTGTAAGGGGGAACATAATGTTGGGTCACCGTGGGCTGGAGACATATGTCAGCATCGGAGGATCCTGGGATTCCAGCCAAAGAAGGTGAGATAATAGAGGAGGGCGAGCTCGGTAATGAAATAGAGGACAGAAGAGAATCACTTATCACTTACAGAACAATCAGCGGAGCCTATCTTTTATTCACTAGCTTAATCAATGCTGTCGTCACTTTGCTTTATTGCATATATAATGCCGGAATATTGATTCTGAGGGTGTTTGCAGACACAGCAGATTGTGAGTGTGAGTGTGTGTGCATGCATGTGTGTGTTTATGCAGTTCATCCAGACTTTTGTGAATGTCTTGCTATTTCTCATCACATTAAAAAAGCATCCAAATATCTCCAAACTCAGCATGTTAAATTCACGTATTTGCTTGGCCGAGCCAGCCGATCCCGGTTTTGGGTGTGTTTACCCTATTATTCTAAGCGTTCCTCATTGCTGTACTAAAGTTTTATTGCTGGGGTGCTCAGAATATTGATAGTCTCTTTGGCTCACTTTTGTTTCATTAAAAATTCATGGGGATTTGGGTGGCACTCTGGCTGCATTAAAGAAGCAAGTGAGAAGCAGATCTCCCCGTTTTTGGTGGAACGAGACTGCTGTCTAGTGGTCAGCGTGGGAATAGACGGCGTTTTAAGTCCCAGCACAAGGAAGTTCCCAGATATTCCCAACAAAACTGTGAGACTTAAAGGACGTGTATTTAAGGCTAATCTGTTAATTATGACAAGTTAGAGTAAAAGTAAAAAATTCATTTGTTTGTTCTTCATTCCATAATGTGGCATGCCCACTCGGATTCACCCGTCCTTCCTTCTCTCAGTTTGCAGGACAGTGGGCCAGGCGGACATCGTGTTCCTGGTGGATGAGTCGAGGAGCGTGGGTCAGGCCAGTTTTTCCAGAGTCAAAGACTTCCTCTCAGCAGTCGTTTCCTCCTTCCAGGACAGTGTGATGGGGGCTGAGGGGGTCCGTTTCGGAGTCACCGCCTTTGGGGATGTTCCGAGGTAGTCTCAGCCAGTCCATCCCATCCATCACGACCACATTTCTGAATTCTGACTTGACCCGGTTTTGTTTCGTCCCTCCTTCCCAGGATGCCGATTGCTTTGACAGACTACAGTACACTCGAGGAGGTGCTCGGAGCCGTCCAGGAGCTCACCTACGAGGGTGGATCCAGGAGGACTGGCAGTGCCTTGCAGTTTCTCGTTGACTCTGTTTTCAGCCCCGCCATCAGTCGAGATTTCACCCCAAAGGTACCGAGCCTCGGTCACTGAGACGAGCTCACGTTTCAGCCCTACAAGGGTAACGCATCGTACCTGCAGCATGTCTGACACACCTGGGGTACATACTGACAAGTGAAACACCTAAATCTTGTTAAACATCTAACAACATGCAGAAACTGAAGCAAGTGTGAGATGATTGATTTGAGACTGCAGCCCACGCCGTAAACACACACATATGCTGTCTTTTCTGGCTCCGCATGAAAGGAAATGAGAAGTCTGGAGTTTGTATTTGTGCTCCGCAGGACACAGTGGAATAAGCAAAGGAAGGGAAAAAAAGTGTTGTAATATTTTCACACCACCGTGAATCTGATTAAACTGTCTTGTTATATGCTTTGAATAAAAATTGATTGTTGGTCTGCTCTTGGCAGCGGCGTGGGCTTTGTTTTGCTTTGGGAAAAAGACGAAGGGAAGCCAATTGATTTTCCACCACAGATTCTGCATGTTCAATCAGACGGATGGACGTCAATAACAGACAAGTTGTCCCAACAGTAGCAAACGAAAATGGTCACCCAAAGATGATCAATGACAACGGACTGTTCCTTAGATTATAATCTAAATCCCCGACTCAGCTAAAATTCTTGGGTGAACGTATTTTAGAAGAACTCAGATGCACTTGCGATTTTTCTCTCGGCACATCTTCTGCAACAGTACAACACACCTGGTTTGCATTCCAGGCGTCTCTTTGAGTGTCTGTGAATCATCCCACAGAAGCGCACTTGATGTGGGAAGCAGAGAACAGACAATTAGGCTGATCTATTGAACAGCAGCGCGCGAGCACATGTGAAGGAGCGGTTGTACTCTCATGCTCATGTCTGTCTTCATTGACTCAGGGATGAACTTTCAGTGAACTGACTAAAATTAGCATCAAGGGCCAAACTATTAGTCTCAGCTTCAAGCCATCAAATTCTCCTTTTGCCTTTTTGGGGGTTTGATTTATTTATTGACCTTGAGAGATAAATCATGGTAAACATGTCACAGTCTGCTCAAAGAGTCTTCCAACCAAAACTAGTCTAAGGACTTAGTGATGCTATTAATATAAAAATCTTTACACACTGAGGCAGAAGCAGAGCTATTTCATGCATGAGCTATTAAAGGCCTCTAATTACTCACAAAATCAAAATGAAAATAACGTGAATTTCTTAAATTGGACAGGTTGCTGTTTTGATCACAAATGGGCGCTCAGACGACCAGGCTGAACCTGCAGCCAGAGATGTAGCAGACAATGGAATTACCCTGTTTGCTGTGGGTGAGTGTGGAAGTCGGTTTTGTGAATTCCTCCAACATCCCCACTGCAGCATCCGCTGAGATTTTATCCACGCTTTGCTGGCTTATCTGCAGTGTTTGCGGTTAAAAATTCATGGCCTGTACATCTGAATTCATGGTATGGGTGTTTGCGTGCACGTGTAAGTTTCGTGTTTGTCTGAATGCACTCATGCATGCGCGTGTCTGTGCAAATAGAAGAATAAGGGAATCATCCAGCTCTTGTAGCGCATGTGTACATATCCATTTTCCAATACTGTTGTGTCAGCTTTCTCCCTCCTACTGCTTACAAAACAGTTTGTTTTCGCAGGTCTTACTCTTTTTCTTCCTAATGCACGATCACACGCACACAAGACAACGACTTACTCCTCTCAGGCGGCGGCGGTGCAATAATTACTGCTCATTAGCCGATAATGTGCTATGATAATTGCTGCTATTTTTCACCGGGCGTTTGAGTGTGCCCCACCTGCACCTCTGGAGTGGGGGCTCTCTCCCCTCATTCATCACCACCGAAGGAAAGCTCCCGTCCACTGGTACCGGACCAGTACACCAGTAGAGCTTGTGGAGTGGATGAGACAGCTGGACAGATGTTTGCACCTGAATACTCCATAAATAAAACCTTTATCTTGTCTTGGTCAGTTAACTCTTTTGAAAGACTTAACATTTCGTCTTTAAAATTTTCAGAAACCAAAATCTTTTCAGAACTAAGTTCTCCTCGGGCGGTGTTTCAGGACCTGCTTCAAAAAACTGGAACCTGTCAAGAACCAGGAAGTGTGTTTGCCTGTGCATGAATAGTGCACGTGTGTTTGTGGATTTTGAGCTCATTGGAAATTGATCACTTAAAGCGCCACAGCTCCCCCTGGTGGTGGTGGTGGTGTTTTTCTGTGCATTGCCAGATTAAGTGACAAACCACAGAAATGAAACCTGTTGAAATAACATCTTCCTGTGATCATTATTTATATGAAATGACAACTTCTTTCGTTTTCTTGACCATCCAGGTGTTCGGGGAGCAGACGAGTCGGAGCTGAGGAGGATCGTGTCGGAGCCCTATGAGGAGCATCTGCTACCATGCTCTGACTTCTCTCTCCTGGAAACCGTCCTTCCCAAGCTGTCCCGCAGAGTTTGCTTTACTGCCTCAGAGCCACCACGTCCAGTAAAAACCTTTCAAACAAGTGAGCCCTTCTCAACAGTTTCTTTTCTTTTCCTCTCCTCTTCCTCTGTATCTCATCTCTCCTCGGGTATATGATCCCACTTGTAGGTGAGGAGCGTGTCGTGGGTCCCAGGGACCTGCAGGTGAGCGAGTTAGCCCACGCCTCTCTCAGACTCACGTGGAGCCAGGCCACAGGGGACGTCACTGGATATCGCCTCCTGGTCACCCCTCTCAACTCCAAGGGACACCTCCTCCCCGTCCAGCAGAGACAGGTGAGGGACCGCTGGAAGTGAAATGTAACGAGTTGTCCCTCTATCAAGCAGGAAATGTTGTATTGAAGCTATAAACAGAGTGTGCATTCATGGTGTTTGTGCACGTATATATGTATTTTAGTATCTTTTTAGTGCCTCTGGATTGCTCTTCCTTGACATGTTTTGTGCTGCCTTGTCTCGTATGTACCAGATGGATCTGAAGGCAGATGTGAGCACAGTCATCGTGATGGAGCTGAGTCCAAACACAGATTACTCCCTCACTCTGTACGCCATGTACCCGAGCCTCATAGGGGACTCCGCAACCATCACAGTGAAGACAAGTGGGTTTATCCTCCAGTTAATACAAAAAAAACATGCTATATCCATGCAGTTTTACATTTATTTTATTGTTTCTTTCTTTTAGCCTCTTTGCCTAAAGTGTCAAACTTCCGTGTTATCGAGGAGGGTCTATTTTCTCTGCGCCTCGGCTGGACACCTCCTCTGGGGAAACTCAGTGGAGTCAAGATCTTTATCCCAAGATGTATGTTGACATTGGTGGTTATTGTCAAACTGTATGAAGATGTCTAACAGCTTTAATTTTGTGATCTGAATTGAAACCTTTCAGAGTTATTTTTAATCTTCTCGGTCTGACTCAGCAGTCTGCAGGACAGGTACAACTTTTATCGTTTTTGCAGTGTTGATTCTCTTGGACTTTTGCCTTTTCTGCAGCCAAGCGGCCGGGATTAACGTATGAGCAGCTGCTTCCTGGAGACGCCTCTTCTCACGTGATTGACAGCCTGGAGGAGGATAAGAAGTACACCATCAGCATTTATGCCGTTTACCCCCAAGGACCAAGTGAACCTGTTTCCTTAGTGGGAAAGACACGTATGTTTATTTCATAAAATCTTTATAAAGATAAAACATATTTACTGAATTTAACACTCAGAAAAGCTGACATGCGTCTCCTCTGTGTATTATGGTATGTCACAAGAAATCAGGTATAAATATGCAGTACCACAGTATTTCCACAGGAGGGAGATATTGTACCAGGGAAAAAAATGCCAGTAAACATAAACCTATTACACACATAATATCTCATTCGTGGTGCATTAAAGGGTGCCTCTACCCATTTGACTGAAATCGCTGTGAAACTCAATTGTACTCGGTCACAGAAAGGATCAAAGTCTTTTTGCTTTTCTGTATTCACTACGTATATTTTATAACTAACTAAAAAAGTGAATACTGAATTTATGTGTGTGAATTAATAAGCTGTGTATTTGGGGCGTGTTTAATAGTGAAGTTGGTACCGGTGCAGCAGTTTCTGGTCCAGAACGCCACCACTGACACCGTCCAAGCAAGGTGGGGGTCGGTCAAAGGTGCCACAGGATACCGTCTGACCTGGGCCTCTCCAGGTACTGTTCTTAACCGTTTCACTGCCTTTTAAGAGAAAGAGAGCCGAACAGGAAATGTATTAACCTTCTCTCCGACAGGAAGTTATTCTTTATTGCTTTTAAATCAAATTGCTCTTCATGAGCCTCTTTATCTCGCAGATGGCCACATCGAAAACGTAAACCTCGGGGACACCTTTAACTTCTACATGATCCAGGGACTCCATCCAGGCTCTGAATACACCATCACCATTAACCCCATCTTTGGAGATACCGAGGGTCCTGTCACCACCACCCAAGTCAAGACATGTAAAAACAAAATATAAAAATACCACCAGTTACGGCTTTAAAGACATCTGATTCAAGTTTACCAGCTCATTAAATGGACTTTGTTAGAGTCGAAATATTCCTGAAACCTAAAAGTTCCTACCACAACTACTGAGTTACTGCTTCTTAAAGTTTGTATTCTGCAAGTGATAATAATGGTGATATTCCTGTTTCTGTTTTTGCTTTGCATCTTCAGTAGAAGTTTAGACAAGAGAAGTGTTTTGTTTTACATTTAAATTTACGCCGCTGAGAAGCACTTAGCACCTCACGACTGAGAGGATGATATTCCAACAAGTTCTGGTGGATAATTTCCACCTTCGTCCTTCTCTCTGCTCTTCTCTCCCTGTCAGTGGAAAGTAGTGCCGTTCAGACTCTGAAGGTGTCTGCTGTGAGCACAAGTTCAGCCGTCGTCTCTTGGAACAGTGTCCCAGGGGCCACAGGATACAGGCTGGCATGGGGACCCACCCCAGGTGACGCGCTGCCCCTCCCTCCAAGGCTGCCTTTTCTGTTGACTTACCTGGTGGCTGTTTGTTTATAAGAGTGACCGGGCGATACACCATCATTCATTCATTCATTCATTC
>JAOWBL010036922.1:10646-27832 GCA_028564865.1 Zenarchopterus dispar
TGTGTGTGTGTGTGTGTGCTCTACTAAAGAGAGTGTGTGTTGCTGTCATGCTCCACTGAACCATGAAAAACATTGTCGACAAGCAGGCTGGAAGCAAAATCCCACACAGACTTTAACTTCCTTTCTCCGCAGACTTGACCTCAGAGGGCTGATAAAATAGATACACTCACACAAAATCAATTAACCGTTGTTTTCCTTTTTTTTTTTCTTACATGGAAGATTTATGTTGTAACATTAGTGTTCTCCTTTTTTTCCACAGTGGAGTCGACCCAAACAACATCTCTGGACAAAATGCAACAATGAAGTTAACACACAGCTGTAGCTCAGAAAATGAAAAAAAAAAAGAAAAAAAAAGAAGAAGAAGCAGAACAGCACAACCAAACTGTCCATGTGGGCCCATCTGGATTAAAAGTGGGATACATGGTGGGCTTGGCCTTGAAATGGACAAATGGAAAGAGTGCCTTATGGTTTAAATATTACGGCCCCACGTGCCAAGCCCTATGTGAGCCAAAAATATGGCTCCCATGAGGGATACAAGTGGACTAAATGGGCTTGAACTAAAAAAAGGGTTCAAATTGTGTGGGTTACATGTAGTTTCAGTAATATATGCCCCACATTAGAAAGTAATAAGTTCCACCTAAGAACCGGATCCATATGGACAAACACAAGTCGAACCACGGTTTAATCTTGGGAGTGATTTCGTAGCTCGCTTTAAGTTCAAATGCTGTCTGGGAGACACGTTGGTGAAAAAGAGCAAAGCAACAAAACTGTGGAAAAGAAAATGCTTTAGTAAACAATAAAAGAAAAGAGAAAAAGACATGAAGGCAGGGTGACATTTGTGTTGAAGAGAGTCATCTCAGTTTTAATGCACGGCGGTGGCTGCATCATGGTCAGGGCTAGCTTTTTTTTTGAGAGTAAGTAGTGGAAAGTCCTTTAGAAGGAACATTTAAGAACCAAGGCAAAAAAAACCCAAAAACAAAACAAAAAAAAAAACCAAACCTCAATCACAAACAGATCAGGACATTTACTGAAGAAGCTTCCTGAAAAAAAAACACATGTGCAGACATCTAGTCCTCTCACATCACTTTACAAAAACGCCACAAAATTTCAGTCTGAGGCTACTTCAGGGAACTTTATGCCACAGTGTTTGGGAAAGTGGCAAGTTTTAGTTACTAACAAACCCTTTCACACTTCTTTTCCATCCATCCATCCATTTGGGCTCATAGGAGTCTGGAACCTTCAGTTTTGCAACAAATTGTTTGATGTCCTTGTGATTGTGATGTTTGTGTATAAATTAGCAGATTCTTTGTTTGAATCAAAATTAAAATGTATCCTCAACAAGATAAAACACAAAGAAAAAGAGTATGTCTTACTATTTAAAGGGAGAATAAGCCAGAAATATGGACCAACAGCATGTAGGATGTTATAGTGACAGTTCTTAAGGAGAAGGTCCACAGATGCAGGATTTCACAACAGTTTATGATCCAAAACTCAAAAAGAGTGGTGAAGACGGTCAATGGTCAAACAATAAAAGGACAGTCAGCAGTGTTGGCATAAATGACAAATTAAAAACAAAAATAAACAGAAAGTCCAGCAGTCAAAAAAACACAAGGAGAAAACTAGAGAATCTCTGGGCACATGGAAACTGAAAATCCAGTTGTGAATTAACTTAACAATTATGTGGCGCAAATCAAAAAGAAAAGAAAAAAATCCCTAAATTAACACTTACACAAAGACGAAATATTTCAAAGTAAACAAACAAGACACTGATGACAACCTAAACTCCTGAAAGCTGCACACAAACAACATCACGCTGTCTGATCTACAGTCACAATAAACACAGCTGGGATGATAAGTTTTTATCAACATTTATGGCTTTTACAGACTCCTTTTCTTGCAATCCAAATTCCAAACTTTGTTTTGAACTGTGGCAGAAACATGAAGATATAAAAATTAAGGAGCGGAGTCAGTAATAAATGAAACTTGCTGATGCCAAACTTTATTCCCTTCAAAGCTCAAATCAAATAATTCAGCGATCAATGGGGACTCTTATGACGTCAGAGTGGTGTTTATGCACCAGGAAGAGAATGGATCAGACGGCTGTGGTGCAGCGAAGCAGACATGCTGCCATCTGCTGGTGGAGTCAAAGAATGCAGCTTCTGTTTGGACTTACGGAGAAAAGCTATTTTTTTATTTATTTAAAAAAAAAAAAAACAGTTTAGTGGATAAATAAAGCCAGATACACAAACCCTTCAAAGTTATGAGTAAATCCACTCTTCTTATTTCAGACTGCAGGATACTGGTGTATAAAGTCACCCACTCACAAACTCCGTCCTGTGGACTGAATTTGTCAGCCTCACGACACAAAGGCTGAAATCCTCAGAAGAGCGAGTGTCGTATCGATCTCCTCACCTCCTCTGCCCGAGTTTCTGCTATTGATCTCCATCCTCTCACTGCAGCAGCAGCAATCGATCACCTAGATGATTGAAAATAAATTTCACGGGGATATCGCCCCAGGCGGCCCACAGCTTAATCCACTTATGTTTTTGTAATTACTGGAGTGTGTCAGAAATGGAAGCGCATCATAATTTAATTCTTCTTCTTCTCTCCCGCTGAAACATAAACACCGCTGACCCCAGCAGGTTGGGCCCTCTCCTCCCCATCAGCTGCCGGCGGGCCTCGCCGTGATCAGACTCCAAAATGAGTTTCTGTGTCAGACAGGAGTCAAGGACGAGCGTTTTACGTGTTTGGATGGATATGCAACAGCAGAGATGATGCACCCCCCCCCCCATCCCTGGTGTGGGAAAACAACAGATTCTCGTTTGGAGGTGTGCTCACGTCACAGAGGAGGGAGAATGGGAGTGAAACAAACACTCCCCGTGGTTCAGATCAATAGCTTTTGCTGCAGGGACGGAGGGATGCAGAACAAGGAGCTCTGGACACCCTTTTCACTTATTCAGTGGTCTCAGTGTTTCTTACAAATACATCTTCCCTCGTGAAGGAAGGAGACATGATAGAAGACACGCTGCTGCATGCTGAGATGAAACCTAAAAATGGCATATTGATTTCTGCGAACTGACTTTGCCTAGAGGTAAAAATGCTTACTCAAGTCGCACAAGTTTCACTACTGAAATGCTCTCATTTTCCCAAAGAAAAATAGAAACTTATGAATAAGTTAAAAGTGTTCACAACTATGACCAGAAGAAAATAATACACATGTCCAGGTTCTTTTTCTTATTAACAATATTGGTGTTCTAAAATGCTTTCACCTTTTAAGTAGTTATGATAGAGCTGAACAATTAAGGATAATATTGTACTTATTAAAGCCACTATATGTAGCAACACCACATCTGACCACTTGGAGGCAGCAGATCACACCTCAGACTCTGACTTAGGACACAAAGATGATCCCCTCTAGTGGGAAAAAGAGGTATTACAAGACATGCTTGGCTACATTAACATTAACAGGGACTCTTTAGTTAACACAGCAGATCTATATGCCTCCATGTGGTTAAAAGTGGTATTGCTACATAGCATGGCTTTAAACAACCAGCCACAGCTTCATTTGTGAAAAAAACAAATAGTTATATTTACTTCACTTTTTTTCACAGAATTCAGTTTCCACTAACACATTTCAAGTCCAAAAACTTTGGGATTGCGTTAAGTTAAGAACAGCAAAAATTGTGTTTTAAGTAAAAGATTGAAAAAAAGATTTCATGCTGAGGGAAATGACAAAGTTTCTGACGAGTAAATATGTGAAAGGATCTCCAGTTTTGTCATCAGATGTGAGAGAAAACTCTTTATTTCTTGTCCAGAAATGCCTTAAAGACAATGACAAGGACAAAGGACAAAGACAAGGCTAATTTTTATGTTTTCTTTGCTTTTTCAAACTCTTGTTGTAATTTCCTGGTGGTGTTTTCCCTGAATTGGTTTTTCTAAGTTCGTTTGGTTTTCCTATTTTTTAAGGTCTCTTTTGTATTCGATTACGTCCCACCTGCTCCTCCTGTTGTCCCCCATGATTAATTGTCTCCTGTGTCTTGCCGTCTTATCTGATTGCCTCCCTGTTGTCTTTCCCCGTCCTACTAGCCTTTTGTTCCCGCTGGTTGCACTACGTTTGTCTGAAAAATAAAAGGCTAAAGGACTGGTTGATACTACTGTTCTTTATTAGGGCCGTCCCCGGGGACCTTCCTGACACGTCCGACGGACCAAAACAGAGTGGAGATGTGTGCTGTCGTCAGATGAGTTCAAGATGTTTTCTGAAAGAAATTCGTTACTGTTTGCTTCAGACCAAAGTAGAGAAGAACCACTCAGACTGTTGTCTGCAACAACATGGGTGATTGGACCGAGACACCATGTGAAGATTTAACAGACTTGCTCGGGGACATCTGTCTGGTAAACAACAAATTCAAAACGACAACAACCAAAGAAGGTTTTATCTGTTTGGTTTCTCTGGCCAGAGATGATTGGTCGGAGCTGGTTTTTGCTTTGATGAAATTATGTTTGTGAAGCAGGTGGAGCGTCCACAAGAACACACACACATCCTGGGTTGATGGGCTGTTTCCATAGCAGCCAGGGTCTCTCATCATCAGAGCGCCAGGTTATGCCAGGGCACTTCTCTCTGGTCTTCAGCAGTTCTCAGAACAGTGTGATCGAAGCAGCTTCACTGAACCGCCTGTTGGCATTGTCTCCCCTCCGACCACGTCTCTTTTACTCGGAGACATATTCGAAGACGAGAGTCATCGTCCTCGCAGACTCAACAATGAAAAATCTTAAATGAATGGCAGAACAGAGAGACGGTGAGGTCATGTGGTGGTAAAAGATAAGCGGAAACAAAAGTGTTTCAGGAACAAAGATGCCAGACTTTCAAGTGAGAGATGGTACAGCTGAAATAAAATCTTTTATTTATGATCTAGAACTGAAATTCAGAGACAAATCCGAGCCGCCCTTAGCAAAGTAGTTTATTTAAATGTACTAAAATATACTCATTTTATACTAAAACTGAGGCAGTATACTTGAAGTTTGCTTTTTAAATACTATATTTTATAGACTTAAGAATACTATAGTGAAGCATACTTGGCTTATACTGAAAAGTATAAAGAAAACCCTAAGACTAAGTACATTAATATTACAACTTATACTTTAAAGCTTAGACTTGTACTTTAGTATAATTTTACTTCTTTCTGCCACAGAGTACAAATACTTAGTTTAACTTGATCCAAGTATAGAATAAGATCAAGTCATTGACTCGTGCTTAAAGTTATTATTATACCTGTTATACTTAAAGTATAACAGGTAAACTAGTAGAATAGAAAAAGATCATATTTTTTTAGTGAACCAGAAGTATATAACTAGTACAATGGAAAAATATAGAAGAATGTAGATTCGGTATACTTTTAGCATACTTCAATAAACTAAAATATATATTAGAAGTATTTACTTAGTTCACTAGTAGTATATAGACCAGTGTACTTTTTGTATACTTGAAAGTGTACTTTTGTAAACTTTAAAATGTTCCAATTTAGTCCAAAGAAGTATTAAGTTACTACAGTTTCTAGTACACTATAAATACAAGGTCAGTAGTATACTTGTTATACTTACACTTCAACTCAAGTATACTTAATAAAATAAACTTCAGATATACTACTTTGTGCTCCAGCTGCTATTATGAAATAAACTGAAGACGATGACAATACAAACATGTAATCACATGTTTTAATGAATCAATATTAGTAACTGGAAAATTAAAACAAATACTCGATGTGGTGATTGTGCGGAGGAATTTTTTGTACCGCTAATAAGTTTGAGATTTCTGCATGGGAACAAAGAAATTAAATGTTGGTTGCAGGGAAAGCTTTTTCCCATTTTTATAAATTTTATTTCATGGTATTATGGTAATTACCGGACTATAGAGCGAATCGGAATATAAGCCGCACCCACTAAATATTTAAAGAAAAAAACATTTTTTCGCATATTAGCCGCACTGGACTATAAGCCGCAGATATATTCGTTGTGAAATTAGATATTTACATAGAGAGATTTTGTACATGTTTATTTACATGCCTTAATTGTTTCCAAACAGTGCCTGTAACACCACAGTAAAACGGCTGATCAAACAAAACAGAAAAGTTATTAATGTTTTTATTCATCCTCCGCCTGTGCACTGAAACCACTGAAGTCGTCTTCTTCAGTGTCGGAGTGGAAGAGCCTGAGAACATCTCCGTCATACACCTTCTCAGTCTTTCTATCTGTGGCTCTCAATGTCACTTTCATCTCGAGTGCGCCAAAAACTAGCTTCTTCTTCTTTACATCGACCTCTTGCGTCTGTCTCGTTCTTGCACCTCCTGCGCCCCCTGGTGGCCGTTAGCGAAGAAAAATCTATAGATAAGCCGCATCGTTGTATAAGCCACAGGGTTCAAAGCCTGGAGAAAAAGTAGCGGCTTATAGTCCGGAAAATACGGTCATTTATTCTGTCATGACCAAGGGGTTACATTTACCTGCTTGAGCACCAAACATGTGCAGTTCCTCCAATGACCACTAGGGGCTAGCTTCATAAGTGAGTCAGTCCCTCTTGCCAGTTCTTGTCAATGTAGCATCCCCAACAGGTCTGAGAAACTGGTTTCACAAGTACATCTATGGGTGACATCATAGAGGTTTGGGTCAACTTGTGCACAAGTCATCCACGATGAGGTCAGCTGGAGGCTTGAAGATCTTTCCCAGCTCAAAATGAAACAAATAAGCCACTGTAAAGGATTTTATGACTCCAGCAGTTAAATAACACATAACAACTGGTAGCATTCATTACTTCTTCCTATGAGGTTGCTGTTTTTCTATAAATAACTGTTGGGTTTTTTTTTTTGTCAAATATATATTTAATATTCTTCACTAGTTTGTTTTCCTCTTCTGTTTTGACTATGATGTTTCCTTCTTCACAGCGCTGCTGAATTTAAGTTCTTATCAAAAACATTTATGAATCCAAATCATGTGTGAACAGCAGCAAATGAAATTGGCTCTGGTTTTGAGGAAATTTTTCCTTCTTTTTTTTTCTTTTACTTAACCAAATATCAGTCACATGCTGTGGTGAAAATCCCACAGACACAATACCACTCTGCAGCAGTTTTCTTCACAACTGGCTTCATCCTCTCTAATTCTGACTTGAGATCTGAGCTGCATTGTCATTTTTATTCAGTCCATGAACTGAACGTGCACGTGCAAGTAAGATAGTTGGGACTTGAAATGAAAAGAGTTGAACGATGAGTCAGCGAATGTTGCTTCAAATGAAATTGAAACATTTTTTTGTGCCGGTTTAATTAATTAAAACGAAGCCCTGGAAGTTGATTGAGCTCAACCAGAAAAGAACCAGCGAACGCCTCGGTTTCGAAGAATTTGAATTTTTGTCGAATATTTTACATAACGGACTTCACATGGCCACAAAAATCCAGACTTTAATTTAACAAGAAACATCATCTGACGTCTCTCCCGGTGAGGAGTGAATTAAACTTTTCCTCTTGCATATAAAGCCCTCAAGGCCTCAGAATCCTCTTACCTTTAAGAACTTCGTTTTGAATCATCCCAACAAAGCTCTTTGCCCTGAGACCACACGGGTTTACTTTTGGTTCCTCAATTTTCTAAAAGTCATTATTATCCCAATTAACATTGCTCTCTTTGTGGAATAATCTCTGTGTTTATTAGTTTCTCTTTCCTGGCATCTCTGACCCTGAATCCGTGGAGGTAGATACCCCCACCCCCCACCCCCGAGTCTGGTTCTGCTCGAGTCTTTTTTTAGCCGTGTTATTTAGGGTTTTTCCTCTCCATTATCACCTTGTGCTTGTTCAGAGTGAAGGATTGCACCAAAGGGAAGAAGCAATGCAATCTGTTGGGTTGGAAATCTGGACTCTACTGGAATTAACTGGATTACCTGAATTTTAATCAACTGAACTGGTTTGGAATATAAATGAACTGAGATTATTTTTGATTGGCTTGCGCTTGGTTCTTAAAGTCACCCATTAGAGCTTCACTTTTATGTTGAATTCAGATAGAGAGAGTTCCTGAACACAACATCTGAGATGCCTCCATCAAGGCTGGAAAAAAAGGGTGGGGAATCATTTTGAAGGTCTTTATGATAAAAATAGAAGTATGCAAAAGCTGGTTCAACAACACTTCCATGAAAACCTTTTGTTTCCTGAGAAAAAAAGTTTAATGGGGCAGTGTCGTGCTTTCTGACTTATAACGATGGATTCTCATCTAAAACCCAATCAGATGCTCAGATAACATGTTATAGTGGAGTCTGTTTACGGCAAACCCAAGAAACAGGATTATTTAAGTTTTGCAGGCAAGAATTTTGCAAGATTGTTGGGTCGACATTACATAAGAGAGAGGAGTTTCCTTATATGGTCATGGTCTCCAGGAAGTTCATCTTCCTCCAGGAATTCAGCCAATCAGAAGACACTGAGCTAACACCAAATTGCGCTCTGTACTAGAATGCTAACATCTGGTAAATGTTTCTCTCCAAACAAATAATTTCATCTTTCTGGAGTCACGCTGTCTGTGGAGCTAAAGCTGTTGGTCCAAACACCATTTATGGGCTCCAGAACTTCATTAGAATAATGCAACGAATATTTAGAGCTGTGAAAACTGGACATCCATCTAACAAGGATATATGGATATCTGAGTATTTGGGTCCACACAGAGGAGCTACTCTAAATGTACCAGATGATAAGACAACTGAAAAGTTTTATAATATGGCCACTTTAAATTAGAAATTTTGTCTCATTCTTCCAAAAAAGACTTTTAAAGTTTCACAAAATATTTGACAATGTTTAATTGATAACAGAGAAAACTCAACACTTTACCCTGCTATACCAGGATAACTTGATGTAATTTTGTGTTTTGTTACTGTTTTGTTTTTGGTTTCTTTTAAACTTCTTGCATTTATCATTAGCTCTGATATCTCAAACATTTTTTTTTTCTTCAGGTGTAGATGTTGCAGTTATGTTTCAGGACAAGGTTTGTTTGTTTTTTTTTCTTCTTCACGCTAAACTAATCCATTTATGTCTCAGTACTTTAAAAAATATCTAACTCTTACCAAAGAATATCAGTAATGTTATCAGAAAGGTAAAGTGGAATTTTTTTCTTTCAGTTTTGAATGTTGCCTTGAAAAGGCCTCTTGTTTATGCGCAGACACACACACACACACACTCACAGATGAGATTACAGTGACTCGTGTGTGAGGTGTGACTCATGTGAGAACATCACTCAGGGATGTGTCAACGCTGTGACATCAGCTGCATCTTCCAGCGGACTGGAAATGTGGGACGCGACAACAAACAGGGGTAATCCAATCGGCTCCCGACACCTCCGTGATATGGCCACGCTTACGACATTACAGATGAGGAAATTTGCAGTAATTGGAAGCCGCAGTGTGAGCTATTACCACACACACAAACACACACGTAAACACACCTGCAGTTCCGCGATATGGCCTCTAGAGGGAGCTAAGAGTAAAGAAGCCACGAGGTTGGAAAATCATATTTTTGAATCAAATCTACAATACATTTTTTCCACTTAGAAAAAAAAAAATAACAGTCTGAGTTTTGCATGGTTAATAGGTGAAATCAAAGATGAGAAAATATTTGATCAAGTGTTCAATTAAAGGTTTTTTTAAAGCAGCTCAGCAACCTGCAGATGATGAGTGATACAGTATGAACCCATTTGGAGGATCCTGGTGTCCACTGTTCGCCACCGCTCTTCCTCTTAGATCACACACGGGGTGATAAATAATTAAAGCCAGTTCCACAGCACAAAACACAAACAGAGAGTGGCTGATAAATATGCCTCCCATTGATTCTGAGCTCTCTCCCCGTACATTTCCCCTCATGTGAGGGTGTCAGATTCCAGTGGAAGTGCCTGTAAATGACCATTTACTGGATCAAATATACATGAGAGCTGATCTTAACCCTGCAAGGCCCACTCCCTGCTCCATTAACCACTATATCCCTTTATGTTTCGCCTCATCAGCGAATGAATGCTGAAAGCTCCACATTAGCATATTTACTATAAGTAGAAACATTTGCGGTGTTAAGAGGATGAAGCTGAACAGGCTCTCCTCTCCCAGCGAGCGGGGAACCGCGGACCGGGCAGGTAATCTCTGGAGGTTTGTCTGCAATGCAAAAAAGCAGAAGAAAGCAGTAATTGCTCGCCATGATCTTATGAATAAGGAGTGATTCATTCACAGTGAGAGCAGCAGAAGGCTGCGGCCCACATGCAAGCTGAGTTTGCGGAGGAGGAGATCCAGTTAGGAGAGCAGATTCATCACAGGAGTTCATTAACTTTCATGCCTTCATCTAAGATTTCACATATCTTCATCATGAGTTGGGGATGATTGCCTGCATTCATGGAGCAGAAACAACGCAGGAATGGAGCTGGCGTGTTGTCCAAATGTTGCATTTACTCTCCGCCTAATTTTACACAAAAACCACAGATGAGTTTGGGTCATTCAAATTCATGCAGATAAGTCCCGAGCGTGACATCAGCCTGCTATTTTTGGGACTGATATCTGAAGTTGCTTCTGGAAAGTTTATAACACTGTAACTTGTTGACAGGTGCTGCTGGCAGTTTTAGTTTAAAAATACTAAAAATCATGTGACCCCTCCTGAGCAGTGGGCATGCAGGAATGTTAAGAGGGTGGAAATACAATGTTTAACCCCAAACATCCTCATCTGCAGGAGCGCTTGCTCAGACTGGAGGAGGGGAGCTAAAAAGTGGACTCTGCATGTTCTTGACTCGTTATGGGGCAGAGATCATGTCGAGACTGGATGGGCTTGAAGCATCTTCATCCGTGCCCTCCAGGAGCGACATGGCATCAGTTTACAACCAGTCACATTCCCAGGTTCTAGTTTGTGACCGTTCCACCTTTTCTTTTCTGTTTTTTTTGGGCCTTATTTTTCTTAAATAATGATATGATGAAAAAACAAACATGTTGTTGTGCACCTGAGGTCGTATCTGCCTTTAGTGAGGTTATTTCTTCATTACTTTTTATTTTTTTCCACCCCAAAATCCTCAAGATTCAAAAAGGATGGTTCTAATTTAGTTTAATCTAATTTAAGCCAACACTTAACACAAATACAGCTTCCTGTATATTTGTGTAACTCACTAAGAGACACTTGTCCTCCTGAGACGTTTCATACATGCCGCAGTTACAGTAAAAGCCATTTTGGCTCTGCAAAATGCCAGAAAACACCAACAAGATGTTATAACTGCAGGTAACATGTTTACGTGTCTGGAATATGCTTCAGTCATGTGACTACGACTGAAATACTCCAGATATCTTAATGAAATTAACGTTAACTTTAAATATGGCCGTATTCAGACTATGGTTACCGTTTACGTGGTTGTTTCATTGTTTTAATTGTGTTAATATCAGGCTGTTGTTGTCCATGTAAACACACTGACTGATGGGATCAGATCGATGCTGGCCAGGTCAGCCGTGTGGTCATTTGCTGCCATCGTTGCAGAAGTCATTTTAAAAGCATTTTCATCTCTTTTGTTTTTGATGACATGACAATGTATCAAAGCAGATACTGCACTGAGATAGCTACATGTACCTTTTTTTAAAAAAAACAATTTTAAACACCAGGAATGATGTGATTCAAAATTCTGGGAATATGTATATATTTATATTTACATAAATAAACCAAAGTCCATGAAGTGGAACAATGAGATACACATTCACACGTGTACTGAATGCAGTGTAAAGGAGCTTTTGGAAAGAAATTCAGAGGCAGCGGGAGGATCAGAGAAAGCAAGGAAGAAGCAGAACAAATCGCAGAGCTGGAGGGAATTAACACAAATCACATGGATGGAGAAATGGGAATGATTGAGGACATGAGAATAAGAAAGCTATTAAATGAAAGGAGCGATTAAGGGTATCCAGACTGGCTGTGAGCCAGTTTCAGCGCAGTCAACATGCGCTTTCTGCTCCACTTATTACACTGATAAAGTCCAGAAATAACCTGCCTATTTCTGACAAGTTTCTCCTGAAGGCCACCAACGGCTGGCGTCACTCTGAAAACTGCCACTTGACAATGACACAATGTTCCCACTGAGACACCTCTCCACTGTGGTGTACCCAAGACCCACCCAGTCGGACACGTGGAAACATCAGGAGCTATTTATAACATCTTCATCCCCTCCTATGACGGAATATGTCTGTTTTTCTTCGGTCTCTCTCTCTCTCTCCCCCCCTCCCTCGCCTCCTCTCTCGCTGTTGCCATGGAGCTTGGAATCGATGACATCACGGGAGCGAGTGTGCGTGGAGATGAAAGCCGCAGCCTGAATGAACATGGCCAGAACATATCAGGTGACGAGCAGAAGCACCGACAGCGGGCATCCAAATGGCGCACACGCGCTCGGCGTGGCACATCCAACACACACACACACACAGAGCTCGCACGGTCTCCCACCAACCCACGCACGCACGCACACCAATCTGTCGCTCACCAAAACCACTAAAGAGGAGGAAAGCAAGCTAATTGGGTTAATGAGGTTCCGGGCTTTTCTTGAAAATGGATCCTCGATTACACAACGACCCAGCATCCGCCGCAGACTTCAAAGTCAACTCGGATCAGTTCATGTGGATTGCATCAGAAACCCACCATTTAATAAAGCAGTGTTTAAAATGTCAGAAAAATAGAATTTTAAAAAGGAGGAGATCAAAAAAAGGCGAGATATTCCTTATCTAAGAATCTGAATGACAATTATTGATTTTTTTCTCTCAATTTCCACCGGTATGGAATGTACCAATCGCAACAGAGTGGGGGGCGGGGTTTCTGTGATGACTCATACAGGAGCCACAGTTCAAAACAAGCAAGTTGGCTACAAAATGGGGAACAATACCATCGATCAGTAGATCTTTCCTGTCATTCATCAGCGTCCCCGCCCCAGAGCCCGCTGCTGGGACCAGTCTGGTTGTAACTACCCAGGTCACATGACTTCACTCCGCATCCATGGACAGTTTCTTCAGCATCCGTTGGTGCCACCTGGAAATCAAAGTGTAATCCAGAGGTACCAGACTGATTCTTTGCATGGAAAAAAGAAAAGTTTCAGCATGGCTGGCCAGGCTAGTTAAAGGAGACATATTATGAAAAAAAATATATAAAAGAATATCAAATTATTACATCTGACATGACGCAATCCTGTCACTTTATTTGAGGCCTTTTGTGCGAGTTGGTAAAACATGCTGTGCACTGTGACATCACAGATGAGGGCAGAATATTGCAAAAAACATTTTTACACTTTCATGAGGTGTTTTATTTTTGATAGTTTAGCACACAAGTGCAACAGAAACACTTGGCGCATTTCCACGTCTCCAGCATCACTGGATGTGACGTTGTCCATCAATCTGAAACATCAGCATCTAGTTTTCAGCTGTTTTTGCCTCATTTCTATCATGTATTTGTGCTATAAAACCAACTAATTATGCTTTACATCTTCTATTGACTATTTTCGTAATATTGATAACATCAGTTGCAATAATTTTTCCATGAATAAAGATGTTTCCGTCCATCTTCAAAATCGGGATCTTCTTTGTTTTAAGAGAAGTTTTGCAGGATGAAATTCCAGGAGAGTTACACTCATAAAATTAAAAACATGTTATTCAGTTAAAACACCAACAGCAGTGTCTTGTTGCAGTTTCAGAATTGTTGCTTTTGTTTTGCACAAAAATGTAATAGAAATCCACTTAATTACGAAAAGCCCTCAAAATGTGACACACACTATTAGAGTCATTTTTTTATTTTATAGTCCCACATGTGACCAGGTCTCATAAACTAGAAAAAAGACCTCTGACTGTGTAAGTGGATCTTAAAAAGCCCAAGTTCTTTTATCCACTCACGTGGGATCTTCAGACATCTGGTGGATGAAGACCAATGTAATTATTATTTGCACGAGGTTGGACATCTCACCAAGTGAGGTCTAAAAACAAAGTCCTTGAAGCACCGAAGTTCTCTTTTATGACATGTTGAAATGAATTGGTGTCGTGACAAAGAAATCTTCCTCCAAAGAGTTTTATTGCGCTTTACAACAACGAGGGTATTTACTGTAAACTTCAGTAAAACACAATCTTTCACTTCACCTGAATTCCTGGTCTCCACTGACCTCATCTGTCACACAGGAAGCACAAGATCCAACACTGAACATACTTCTGCTGTACATTTGGCTCAGGCACTGAAAACCAATAACCAGGTTGTGCTGCTAATTACCGGGTACAACAACTGTGGAGGCAAGTTTGGACACGAACACTCAGATTCCTCTAAAAAGCAGTTGACATGTTAAATTAAGAGCCACTGCTCTGCTGTTCAGACTCATTAACTTGGTGTTTCTCTTTTTGCTTTGTCTCTGCTGTGGCCCACTGCCTCGTACACACTCAGGGAGAACTCACCAGAACACTGGACCTGCTGGTTTCCATCACACTGCTGCATTGGAAGGAAAGACTAATTACTGATCTGCTGCAGCTGTCAATCAAGCTCACCTGGCACTGAATCCCTGAATTATTGCCCCTGTGTCTCCCCTTTGAGCTAAGTATGGTTAAACTGGGATCTGTGTGTGTGTGTGTGAACTGGTTCAATGTGGTTTCCAGTAGATGTACTGCACATGTGCTTGTAGACTAAAAAATGAAATAGACATCCTTTGATGAATAAAATAAGGTGAACTCTTGGCTTATATTAAAGGAGGCATATCTTAAAAAAAAATAACTGTGTCTAACCTGTTTCCAAATGTTTGGATGTTTGCATTCAACCTAACATTTTTACATCGCCTTGGGTCACCTAGGCCTGAACATTTCCTCCGGCTTGCGGGATACTGTGACATCACAGATCAGAAAAGGAACATGCAGCTTCACCACTTTTATTTTATACATGACTTCGTATCATGATGCGTTTGCTGGACCTTGGAAGTGTGTAAAGTGTAGTTGCAAAGCTGCAACACAGATTTAAAAAACAAAAAAACAAAAACGGGCACGCCCCATGGGGAACAGAGGGAGGAGTTCAGTGTCTGACCCCGCCCCCAAAACCAGCCCACTTTTGTACCTCGGCTCGGTGGTAGCTGGACCAAACCTGGTAAACTTTTATAAAAGGTGATGCATCTCCTTGAAGAGTGAAATTTAAGCTAGGATTTATTTAAATCTTATATTATGGCATGCTTTTCATAACTTTTCAGAATCTCATAAAATATTAGTCATCACAGTCCTGAAATGGCCAACAAGTATTATGTGAGGAGCAGCTGGAGAGAAGTTCTCACTTCAATACAAAAAGAAGTACAAAAAAACAGTAGACATGCTAATTCGTTCAGATATCACAATCAACTTCATCACTTTCATGATTTTTTTCCTGTTTAGCTTTATGTTTTTGAATGTCAGTGTTTTCAGTTGTAGGCCTCTACACTTTACGTGTCAGTCCCAATATTTAAAGTAAACCAAATGTTCGATAACCAAATATTCAGACATAAAACAAATACGAGTGTAAAAAAAAAAAAACAAAAAACAAAACTGAAATCAGAGAAGTGAATCTTAAAACATCTCTTCCTACAAACAAGCAGCCTCTCGCTCTGCTGGTTGAGAGGCCACTTCAGGATGCAGAAGCAGCAGGAGCAGAAAATACAAATTGCCCGGAAGAGAGTGAAAAGAGTGGAGCATAAATATGCAACGTAAAATGAAGCAGACGCGTGGAAGAATGTGGAGCCCGGACTGAGGGGGACTGCAGGGGTGGGTGGATGTTGCAGTGAGTCCCATCTGACATGGCTGCAGAGCTGATAAGCCTGTTTTTATCTCTGTTGCCTCAAGAAAAAGAACGAAAAGCAGACGGTAAACATGGCAGTGGAACAACGCTTGAATAATGCCCCTATTATTCCACCCATTGACCTCCTCCTCCTCTCCCTAACACACAAACACACAAATATTTCTCGCCCGCTGTTTACGGAGAAAAACCAGAGTGTCATCTGTGCTGCTTTTTTTTTTTTTTAGGTGCTTTAAATGCAGCATACACCCCTTCCCCCTCCCCACACAAACACATGCAAACAGTCCCCAGAACCCACGGACGCCCAACACGGTTATCTAGCATTTATCTCTTTCCATTTGTAACAGAAGCTCGAACACGGGGGACAGCGGGAAGCACGTCAGCACACATGCAAATCAGCGGTGTTGATGGATGTACAAATAAAGCAGCCATGCAAATCATCTGCGGCGCCAAGAGTGCTTAAATATCCACCTTTGACAGGGGTATCCCTTACAACCAGGGAAGATAAAGAGCATGTAAAGTAATGCTTTGATCCTCAGAACCTCAAAAGTTGCTGTCTAACAATACTGGAACTTTGAAATGAACAAAATGAAGGATCCAGAACTCATAACCAATGATGGTGTTTGTCTGTTTGGTGCTGTCTAGCTTCACCGTCGCCACCATATTTTCATTGGCATGCTGATAGCAGACTTTAGGTAAATATTGTTGGGACAGTTCCCACATTTTATCGCTTCAATGATTTAATCTGCTTTGAATCATATTTAGATGCTCACAGAGGAAATCAGTGGACTAAATAACAATACCTCATTATTTTTGCAAGAATAATTCATGTCTAAGAGACAATGTCCCAGTGATCCAGCTGAGTCCAGCTAAGAAAACTTGCAGTTCCTCGACTGACCACTAGAGACTGGCTAAAAAAGGGAATCAGTCTCCATTCATTGTGATTAGGGGCGTGGTCTGTAAGACATAATTGAGTCTTTTGTTATGTTTTTTCCATCACCTGTTGAGTCAGTCCAAAATGATCACCAACACAATCCCTGGCTCATTATGTGTCCAGGGGGTTCACATCACACACAACAAATACACAATCAGAATCAACACAGATGACAGAGAGCGGTTCAATAAAATCATGTGACAGGCTTTGAGGTGAGGTAGAAGGGTTCTTAGATGAGGAAAATCGTCCCAAAGCCATGGCTAAGTAGAGGACGTTAGTTGGACTTGTCTCTAGCTCCTCGACTTCCTCCTCTTGTGGTAGCTGGGTCCTCCAGTCGAGCCACTTTAACCTCACATCATCTCAGGATGCTTTCCATTGTTGACTAGCTGAGATAGTTTACACCCATCCATCCATCCATCCATCCATCCATCCATCCATCCATCCATCCATCCATCCATCCATCCATC
>JAOWBL010036942.1:0-27830 GCA_028564865.1 Zenarchopterus dispar
ACACACACACATATATATATATATATAGTACACATATGTATGTGTGTATATACACATATATATATCTATATATATATATATATATATATATATATATACATATATACATACATACATACACACATATATATATATATATATATACATATGTATATATATATATTTTTTTTCAAAATATATCTGCTTTGTAAAGATGTTCATATGCTAACCTTTGATGTGAAAAGGAAAAGTTTTGTTTTTTTTGTCATGCCTTTTCTGTGAAAGTTATATTCAGATTAGTGTTGATGGGTAATAGGACAGTGCACCACTTCTTCAGAGCCTGCTTCATCTTCAAGAACAGCTTTTGAAGTCAAAAAGGGCTTGTCATCCTATGAACAGTTCTGTCAGACAGTATAGACGAAACATTATTTTTTTCCTTTTCTTGTCTTGAAAAGTTCAGTTTGACATCCATCATACTTCAGATTTTTTTAAAAAATTTCTTCTGCTTTAGCCATTAATTATATACAGGTTTCAGACTAGATACGTAGATGGCTGTTGATTGTTTGACTGGTAAAGGTCTTTGAGCTGAGTAAGCATGAGTACTAAGATCAAGTGAACTGCCTAAACTCTTAAACAGGGCTTTTTTATTTTAACCCAGCCTGGAAAAAGATGCTCAATTAACTCTAAGAGGGCAACAAAAGGAAATAAACTCATTATGTTATGAAAATGCTTTCATTTGTTAATAGGTTATTAAGTTTACAATGCCAAAATCACTTCATTTAATGAACTTTTTATATGCCAGTATACTAGCTTTGCTTCCTTTTTTTTTTTTTTTTGTAGAGTTAGGGGTTAGTTGGTGCTAGAAAGCCTGTCAGGATGTCGTGAGCCATCCTTTCATCTTCTCTTTATCCTAATGATTTTGTTCTACCCCATAATGAGTAAGGAAATACAAACAATAGCCAAATGTGAGTGCCTTTGAAGAAAGCTTCATCACAGTGGACATTTAACCTTCGATGACATGAGCTGTTGAACAGCTCATTTCCTGTCCTGAGGGATTAGCTGTCAGAGGGTTTGTTATCGCGATGGCAGTCGCTGTGATCCCTTCAATAACTGAAATAAAACATAGCATCTAAAACAGTTCTCCTCAGGCTACAAGTTCTTTCAGTTTACACTACCATCATCTGACACTGGTGAGAGTTTTTACTAATACTGTCAAAACACATGAGGAAGGAACCAACATTTTCTGATCTAACAGTAGCTGAAGCCTTTACTTTCACTATGCTGCAGTTGTGTAAAAAAAAAAAAAAAAGAAAGAAAAAGAGTGTTCAATATTCTTCATTATTTAATTCTTTAAGAAAATAAAATGTCTTTTGAAAATAAAATCCTTTACATGGGCAAGACTTCCAACATCAAAAAGTCTCAAAGTCTTGACAAGAGCAAGATGCCTTGCCTCGAGTATGATCAATATTTTGATGTAATTTGTAAAAGTAAAAGCAACAGGAATGTGAAAGTTATATTTAATGTGTCAACGTTCAAATGTTTTCAGATCACCATTTAGAGATACAAAGCCTCTGTAGAGACATATGTTCTGTAAATTAACTGTGAATTGTAGATGCAAAAGCATAATGTAAGCCACTGTTGTTAAATAACAGACTAATAAACACAATATGTAAACACTGTATTCTCTCAGGGCTATCATATTTGAACCATAAAAAGAGCCAACACTAGAAATGCTGACCCACAAAGGATCAATTTAAAAACAGGCAATAGTAGCTCTAGCCAGTAGCAGCTTTATAGCAATATTTTATTTATAGTCCAGATCCTCACATCTGTAATAGGATTTTAAACTGCCTTTCTGACTCATCAGCATGCATTTTACTACAGTTTTCTTATTCTCATAAAGAGCTTTGTAGTAACAATGTCTGATGTGTTTTGCAGTCATGCATGCAATTAAACAAATTCAACAGCAATAAACTTGAAAGTAACACACAGATTTTTGTTCAAAAAGCAAAGTTTATACTGGGGTTGTTGCGACGACACTTGCAAACACCAGTCTTGGTTGTGATCATTTGCACGTATTTTGCAGATATGTCATGTTTTACACAAGCTTGTAATGCCTCCTCCAAGGGTTCATATCCACACAAGTTCATGGTGATAAACTATTTTATGTGGAAAATATGTTTTCTCATAGCGACACATTTGACAAATATGTCTTAAAACTGCTTCTCGTTAAGCCTGCATTTGCACCAAGATATGTGACACTAATTATCTTCACTGGAATACTTAAAACTAACACTAATGGCCCAAATGCATCTTTCTGACATTAAAGTGCGAGGGAAATAGCTCACACCTGGTTCTGTATTTTTATGGAGAACTAAAACTATTCTAATTTCATTACTGATATCCTGAGTGGGTTTTGTAACCATCGTTGCGAGCTGAAAGGCAGAGATTTTGGCCTCAAGCACATCTCGGTGCCGTTCTCATTGCCATTCTCTTTTTTCTCTGACTTTTTGGTGATTCTGTTGACCCAATTAAAAAAAAGACCAAGTGCATTTACAGAAAAAAAAAGCTTTGGGGGAACATTAGCAGCAGAAGACAGTGCTCTGCTGACTTTAACGTGCTAAGCACAAGTGTTCACTTGCTGATGGGGTTAATTAAGCACTAAGAGCATGAGAGAGGAAAATGAGAAAATAGTCTTTATGGTAATAGAGATGCATTTGAGCACTAAGCCAATGGCTCTTGAATATGTTTAGATTTGTGTTGAAGTATTACACTGTTGTGTTTGTCCAAGTTTTTCTAAACAACAGCCAAAGCTTTTTTTTTTAAACAAAAAAAAAAGTCCTGCACTTACTTATTACATACAGTATAACAGGAAATAGAAATTTCTATATTTCTCTTGGACAAACATATTTACAGATTGTTCTAATTTCAATGAGAAAAATATATTAGCACATCCAGCGCAGCATGTCCCTTTCTATACTTTCAAAATCACTCATGTCGTCATGCAAAACCAGTCAGAAAACTAAAAGACAGACACACACAATAGATCTATGCAACGTCTAGAGTTCTGGCCAATCTGACGGCTTCCTATGTGTCTGAAACTGAGATGTTAGTACTAAATATTGTGGCCTTCTTCCCATCAGCCTTAGAGATAAGATCAATCTTTTATTCTGGTGAGTTTTGAGGCCAGCTGAAATCACAAGAGTGGATGTATCAGTAAGTCCTGCAATGCTCACTATGAAAAAACTTTGTCCCTCTTTATAGGGATGTGAATATTTGAATACTAATTAAATGGGACTAATGATAAGAGAAAAGTTCCTTTCTTTTTTACATGACTTCTCCAAAGCCTACTTGTTTAAGCATTCTTTGTACCATATGGGACATTCCTACCCATTCCTTTCAGCTTTTGAGCAACACTGTGATATTATTATATAAATGGATGCAATGCAAGACTAAAGACTGAGATTGAAATAACAGCTACGTCTGCAAAAAGACAAACAAAAAAAAACCCAACAACAACAAAATGTCGGCTTTGTTGTGCCAATTCTCTATTTGATTTGACACAGTGCTTTCACTTAATCCAGCAGAGTTTGATTGTGGATGAGAGGATAAGAGAGAGGCCTTTAAGGCAGAATAAACAAGCTGCCAGAAAGGGACTGGAGTAAAAGAAGGGCACAGATATTAAAAACCCAATGCAATATTGGGATTGTAACATGAGGTGCCATGGTGATGCAAAAATCCTCTAAAAGTAATGATCTCTCTCATGTACAAAATTACAATAAATCAGCTGAATCTTTATCGTGATGTAATATGTTGTCTTTTTGCCCTTATTATATCAACATGCTTAGAGCACATCATTTTAATTTTCTTTGTTTTCTTCATTTTGTTCTCTGCAGCCATATTTTCTGAGTCCTACAACAGCAAAATTTAACCTCTTATTTACTTCTTACCATTTGTTACAAAGACCATCTCTTTACAACCACCAGCTCATTTGCCCTAAAAGTTATGAACATTTTTGTGAAGGTTATTCAAAATAATATGCTTAATGTCAGAGCTGCTATGTTCAGGCAAACTTTTGATGATTCAGTGGACTATTTATATTTTTGCTTATTTATTGGTTTAACCCAGAGACATATGGCAGACAGCATTGCTATATGAGAACAAAAGAGGAAACTATACAGGCACAAGGTTACACCAAAGACTTAAAAACAAATATAAAGCTGAGGGGAGGAAAAAATTAATCCCTACAGATTTTTACTGGGAACTAAGAATATTAGGTTTTTATTGAAAAGAAATAGATTTATTAATCCACATTAATCCAACATCAACTAGAATTAATTTCAAGTTTAAAATAGAATTTAAAGTTTAAAATCTTTTTTTTTACCTTTTTTTTTTAAGAATGAAAAAGGGAAGGGACTGGCTTTTGGAGCCAGGACTGATGTGTACGCTTTTGACCATGTCATAACAGTGAGTCTGTATGTACAGTTGAAATAAGATAGCCTATCAATCAGAGGCTTACAGCAGCACATAGGAACTTTTGTATTTTTATTTATTTATTTTTTTTAAGCCCACTTATAGCTGTAGAAATTAACCTGCTTTTATAAGGCTGTCTAGGACCCTTATTTGGTCTTACACAGTTAATCTCTCATTTTCTTTTTACCACCTCTGCCATTATGCCAGCTGTAGCTCTGTGGGACAATGTTTGATAGATGACAGTTACAACAGACAACCAGGAGAGGAGTCAAAAGTTTCTCTGGCTGGTTTTTAGCGACTGCAGGGACAGAACACTAGGTGAGTCCTAAAAGTGATCAAAAATGCGTTCAAATGAAAATGAAAGTCATATTTTAAGATGTTTTGTGTTCCTTTAATGATCTAGAATTATAGAGACCAATGGATTTTCATAAAATTCAATTAAAAAAAGAGTGATACAACATACTGCACACACTGCACCTATCCCTGTCTAGTCTCTTTCTCTGTTCTGTCTTTTCATGCTTCACGTATATTCATGCATATATATTGGTAAAACAGTTTTGTCAATTAAGACACTAACCATTGATATATATGCAGACAGTTGCTAAAAATATAATAAAATAAGATAAAACAGGCCACCTGCACAACACAAATGACAAAAATAACTTTACATAACAAAGGTTTCCTTCACAAGGCTGTATTATAAATGCATTTACATCAGCTGTATATCATGTAACATGAAGGTCTTTAAGGCTCAATTTGCTTTTGAGGCCATTCCAGAAACTGTTTTGTCTTTTTTTATTTTTCAGCCCTAGAGTTTATTTGCAACTTAGGTTGGATGCTTAATGTAGAAGAAGGTGCAACACAACGATACAAAAGAAAATCAGCAATCCTTCAAATGATGTACCACCACATTTAAAATGTGAAGAAAATGTGGCTTTAACTGTTTTATGAATTAATTTGAGAACAGGGGCTGTCAACTATCATTTGTGCACACATCTGTTACTGATTTTAATCTCTTCAGTAAAGCTTCAGTGAGATGACGCATGTCTGTTTCTACTGAAGCACGTGGCTCTTTAAACCACCGAATAGGAGGAATAAATCAGCTAATTAGAGTGTGGGAGACACAGGAGGAAGATGGTTACAGATGATGTGGACGATTATGCCACTGTGTGGGTTTAATGTGACTTCAGGGCTAGGTGTTTATTAGTGCACATGTAGGCGGTGCCAATAATGTGCAAATCACAGTGTCATGGATAGGAGTGTGCATCAGCATGTGTGATGATACTGCCAAGTCCCTAGGACTAGGACTCTTCTTCAAGATGCATTTCCAAACTCTGACTTTCTTGGTGAAATGGATTGAGTCACCTTAGGTGATTTATCACTTTGTGTTAAACATAGACATAGGTTTGAGCTAGTTGCAGGAGGGAAACCAAATAAATTTTTTCTACTTTCTGCTGGCATCAAATTTTAATTAAGCATTTGGCTAAATGGTTTAAATAATTACAATAACATTAGAAACACAGTTTTTCAACAAGAAAAGTCAGATTAACTTGAAATTAATTTGTAGGCAAATTACAAATATTGGACATTCATCATACATAGGTAACTACTTAACACCAATAGCATTGTATCTTTAGAAAGTGGGCATCCATAGTATTATAACTATGAATGTACATGTTATAATTATGAATGTACATAACTATGAATGAACAGGGGCTATGTAACTGACTTTTGTTTTGTTCACTTGTCATTTCCCTCTGCTAATATTCCACATATTTCATTAATGCTTTTTGTTTCATTTTTCCCCAGTGTATTTATTATTTGCAAATTTATCTTTCTGATCTAAAATTTCTTCTTCCCAGAAGTGAGAGCATGCAACCTTATCCATTGTAAAGTGAGTAAAAGAAATGCAATGAAGAGAACATGGTTCAGCACTATACGCTATTATCAAACAGTCTGTGTCTCTCGTGGGTATTCACAATTATAGCCAACTGCTGTATTGACTGCTCATGAAAGTGCACAGACTGTTTGGTTAAATGTCAGGTTTGACAAGATATTGTTATTGGAAAACCTCAGGTGAACACAGAAATAAATTGTTTTCAATACTGTAACTACATTTTGGAAGCATCAAATAGGTTATTATAACATGGAACACCAATGTTCAGCAGCCAGAAATGCAACGTCCCTACAGAGAGACTGAAAAAAATTTGATTTGTTTGTTTTTTGTTTTTTTTTAAACCAAAGATCAGTAAAATATCACAGAGGTCCTGGTGTCATCTTTGCGCTCATTAAAATGAAAACCAGTTTTCAAATAATATTCAAACACAATTAATATATTTGTGAAGAGGAAAAAGGTGAAATGTATATATAAACGTACTTTTATTCGAAATGCCTTTTTTACATGGCGCAACAGAAACATGCTGAAATCTGAATTAGTAAGAGGAAATACTGAGTCACCAGGCCATTCTCCCTGCACTCTTTCTCAGCCATATACAGATTTGAATCCATCTGGCCAGGAGAGATATTTGGGGAAAGAACGTGGGTGGAGGGCGGAAGTATGAGGCAATGAAAAGTGAAAATGGGAGGTGTGCACAAAAGGATGATTGGGAAGCTTGTGTTGTCGCCCCACCACCACCACCACACATACCCCACCTCACATGGTGAGTCACAAAGAAAGCCAACCACTTCTAATAGTCTTTCTAGGTCCCCTGCGCAGACGAGATGACATATGAGAAATTGTTTCAGAAACACTTCTTTCTTTCCTGTTTTTTTTTCTTTTTTTGATACTGAGGGAATCCTGGCATCTTATTTGTGGGAATAGAGAGAATGTGAGAAAAGCTGAAAAGCTGTGCCCATCCACCTGTTTCCCTCTAATTGAGGTTGGGAGGAGGGCAAGTGGATCAAGAAATTCTCCCAAATAATCCTGCTCATGATGAATTTCCAAGGCAGCACATCTCAGTGTTAGTGAAAGCATTTGAAAAATTGTAACATAGTCAGCCCAGATGAGAAATGAGAAATAGGAGCAACAAATAAATCTTGCTGTGAAAGTGCCATTATAATCTTTGTATTTGCATACAGTCATTGTCCCAGATGCTTTCCTCTAATTGGCCTAATCTGTTGTTCTCAGAGTTAACATCAACCATTATTTACACACACCAAGAAAAGACTTCTCATTTTGTTCATTTCTGTGGGATAGTTTTGTTCTCTTGCCACTAAAACACAAGCTGTCTTGAGTTTTCTCAATTCACTCTGAATCCAAAGGTGTTTTTAGATTAGGCCCTACTATTATCCCTGGATGACGAACAAGTGTTTAATGCGAAATGGAAAATGTAAACGCAAGGCGAGTTATTGCCTCCCCAGTGCCTAAAGCCGAGTTGAGGGGAGGGAAGACGAGTCCGGAGGCGTTATCGAGTGGTCCGCTGTCTGTTTGGTCAGCCTCTCTGGCTTCACCAACATCAGAAGAGTTAGCCCATGCAGGAGATGGAGCGGGTGGAGGACCCATGCTGAATGACAACAGGATTTGTGTAGCAACTTCCCCGAAATCGTGTGGCACAAAGATGACCAGCAGTCTCCCTCTGCCACTCCTGCTGTTGTGCTTGTTGGGGGAAAATAACTTCTGTCTGAGGCTCTTCACTTTGTTAGTGACCCGAGTTTTGTGTCTTGCAAAGACATGGTCTGTGTTTTTAGTAGCCAGTTGTAGATTACTGTTCTGTAGTGTAGCTGATTTTTGACGTCTGCAGCTCTGAGGATGAGGAGCTGGTGGACATCCTCCTCTTCTCATCAACAAATCCCTCCCACTACCCCGCTTCAGCTCTGTTTACTTTAGTCCTGACCTCCTAAGTGCACCCTCAGGGGAGAGTTATTTAGAGGGCTTGACACATCATCTCAGGTCAGTCAGTGTAAGAAGGACAGGCGACATGCTAGATCCCGGTGTTAAATGTGCAGTATTTGTTGATGTAAAAGGGCTAAAGCCTGAATCCCTTAACTGGCTGTTTTACAGCTCAAATACTGAACTTCACTTTTGTTTCTAAAACTAGGTTGACAAGTGTAAAATAATGTTGACAAAAGTATCCAGAGTATCTTACAGTGGTCTTTTAGAACTTCAGTCTAACCTCCTCGTTAATAAACCATAAAATGTATGAATATAAAATACCACCTAATCATGTAAATTAAAGTGTGCAGTTGCAGCAAATCTTTCATCTTTAATTTTTTAACTGTGAAACATTGTGCTAAGCTATTTCCAGGAACCACTTTGATGACAACTGTTTCTCTGACTTAGGTCCTTTGCCATTTTCTTCAAAAGTTATTCGGCAAATTCAAGTATACTTGATGATGGTTGAAGAACAAAAGTCTCCTCTCAAGATGTTTTGCTTGTAATACAAATTTTATCATTAAGAGTTGATTGACCATCTTTGCAGAGTTCCACATGTTGGAATTTGATGCTCCTAGCCCTGAATGCTAAATTATAGGACAGTCTTAAATAAAGAGAATATTTTAGATGTTAGTTTGATTGACTAATGCAAATTTACTCTGTTGATTCTGTCTTTGCTTTTGGTTTTCCAGTGCAACTGCTTCGACTGCCCTCTTAATGCCCCTGTGACTGAAAAATACACTTTTGAATGTAGTGAAAATCTGGCTGGAGGAAAATACAAAACAAAAACAAACAAAAAACCCCACATATCTAAATATAACTACAGATACAAAACAGCAAACTGTGTAAGACTACAGAACACCACAGAACTGAAAGAACTCCCGCAAGCATCCTGTACCAAATGAGGAAACCTGAATTGGTATCCTTTCTGAGGTATAAAACCAGAGATTAGAGCAATAACCCAGTACCTTTGCCTCTCTGGCCAAATCATAATCATTTATCCACAGTACAGGAAAAGGCCCTAAAAAGAAGAAATCCCTTAACCAACCAATCTCAAACTTACTTAGGTTCCCAGGACTATACTTCACATCTTTGAAAGATATTAGACAAGTCAGTAAAAGAAGGCATTCCCTAATTGGAAATAAAACAACAATGTTTCTTTAGTTACTTTAAACAATGTTTGAGATGTAACTCCTTTTTCAAGTTACATGTATTTTCTTTCCATTATATATTAGGTGATTGAATATATTTGGGTTTGAAGTGATGGTCAGATAAATAGCAAAGTTAACAAGTGTTAATGAGGATGTCTTGTGTTTTAAAATAAAAATGAGATATTGTTAGTGCTTAGTGGCAATAAAAAAACGTTCTGTTCCTGCCTGCCATGTGTGAGGAATATACAATATTTACCCAAGAATATGATATAAAAATCAATGCACTTTTGTTTTATGATCCTTATACTACTGCTTATACTCTGCGGTGCACATAGTTGAGTTGTACATAATCTTTATTATCACCTGACCATTTTTTTAAATTAGTTATCACTACCTTTTATTCTTATAGGTAATTCGCTTTACTATTTGTCCACAGTGACAACATTTTTCCTGGATCAATACAGTTTCTAACCATCCATCCATGTGTTGTACTTTTACCAAATGCAAGTATTCATTCTGTGTGGGCTTTGTTTCTGTTTTGTTGTTGTTATTATGGCTTTCCCAGAACACAACACAAACTCTCTGGAGAGGGACCAAAGTCTCTCTAAACTTTGGTATCATAAATGAATATGTACAAGACACACTTAGTGAGAAACAAAAACACAAATGCACACTCTAATTCAGTCACTGCTGACATGTTTGACTTTTGAAGTATATATGATTGCCTCTGGTCTATGAGCTGATAAACACTTACATTACTCCCTGAAGCAGAAAAGAATGTGTTATATTAGAGCAAAATATGCCATAATGAAGTCGTGTCATTAATTTTGGAATCAAATCATGCCAATAATCTAGACAACTTATCAAGTTATTAAGAGAGCTTTATTATTAACTACTCCTGCTCACCTTGGCATCTTTCTTAAAAAATAAAATTTTAAAAAAGTTAATCGATTTGTTAATTCCTTATTAAACACAACTTTTAAAAAACCATCAGAGTAATACATATTTCGTGGCATGATGATATTTGCCTGTATATCTAATGTGTCAGCCACACTCATTAACAGTTCACCACAAGCAACACCAACTTCTCAGTTCTCTAATTTCCATGTCAAATCAATGGTTTGAACCCTAAACAGGAGTCAAAAGATCTGAATAAATTCAGAAACATTTAGATTAACTATTTATTTCAGCAAGAATCCGTACTTTTTCAGAGTTCATTACTGGGGAGATCATCATTTGTCACTGGTGGATGACAACCAAACTCACTTTGTGGTGCCTTCTGGGTATGGTGGTATATGGACTTTTTTCTTTTTTTGAACTAATAATGATGGACAGGGAACATTCACACATTTATATATGCACAATTTATAAATTGTTATTGATTAATATTAAAAGTATTTTTATTTTTCCTATACAAAAAGCAATGAATAGCATCTAAATAAAAGGTTCCAATGAAAGACAGAAAAGATTTTGTCTTCACTTCTATCTATTTAACTCTTTTCAACATCCACACCAGCAGCATCTGGAACATGACTTTCTGCATAGGGATTGAATCACTTACCATATAGAATGACTGTGGCAAAAATCCAGAGCAGACATGATTTGTCTGAAGAATTTCCTGGCTTCTTTAGGCGTTAATCGGCCTTTCTTCACCAAGTAATCAAACAGTTCACCACCAGACACATGTTCTAGCACAAGGTACCTGACAAATACAGACAGAGAGAGGGAAACCTGTCATAGATGCCCAGATTTGAAAAGAATACTTACAAGCATAGCAGAAAAAAAGTTGGGACAATATGGAAAATAGATTTTTTTTTCAAAAAAGTTTTTCTTACCTTCACTTTTATTTTGATATGAAATCAATATATATCATACATTTTATGCATCCATTAAACAAAAATCAATTTTTGCAATTGCAAGACATTCATTGCAGTGATGATTTCAGATAAAAGCAGTATCCACAAAAAGTGAGACATGCAGGACCAAAGACGGACTGAGAACCTCCGCTTTTGTCAACAAATGCATGACAGAGTCATGGAAATATTTCAAAATAATGCTCCTCCAAAGGAACATTGGAGGAGCCTTGCTCATTTCTCCTTGTGCAGTGCATAATATCTAACAAAGAAATCTGGAGAAATTAAAGGGAAAGGCACAAACTTGAACTAGGCACTCATGATATTATGTCCCTTCCTGCATCCAGAATAGCTGACTTAACAACAGAGGGCAGGGAGTACTTTGGGAAATCTTTGTCAAACATTACAATATGGCACTCCATTCACAAACACTACTTGAAAAGAAGCCTTATGTCATCCTTTTTATAAAAGTGTTGTCAACATCAGTGGGCTTGAGGGCATCTGAGATGGAAGAAGAATCAGTATTCCGGGTGTATTTATTTATTCATTCACAAAAATGTATGCCATGGTCTCCTGACCAAAGATGAAAAAGACCATCCATATTCTTTCAAGCAACAAGTCCAAAAGCTCTGTGATGGTGCAGGGTTGCATCAGTGCCCTTGGCAAAAGTCATTTACACTGCTGTGATGAAAGCATGAATCCACAAAAGTACTTCAAGATTTTAGAGAAACATACCCTGCCTTCTAGATAAAATCATTTCCTAGGATGTCCATGTGTTTTTAAAAAATGAAAAATGACATCCTGCACACATTACAAAAGTAGGGTTGTCGCGAGAGTAGAAGTACCTCAGTCCTGACCCATTTCCAGTGTGTAGAGCTTTTAAACAAAAACAGAAAAGCATAAAACTACAGGCCAGTACTTTTGTACACCTTATGGTGTGTTTCCAAGAAGACTGAGACAAAAAAGCAACTGAAAAGCTTAACTGCCTGTTTTCTTATATAATACTTTTTCCCCTTTATTTATTTATTTTTTAATTGAAAAAAGATAGGGACATTATAAAGTGGTATAATCTTTACTGTCCCAACTTTTTTTAAATGTGTTGCAGACCTGAAATACAAAAATGGCTCGATATTCACAAACGAAATAAAGTTCATGAGCAAATTAAAACGTGACATATCTTGTGTTCATAATATCTGAAGGGAACTAAAAGCAAAAGAAAACAATCTGTTTCATTTCTTTACTTTTTTTAAAATTTGCATTTTCCATTTCAGTCCAACTCTCTTTGATCCAGCACTGTAATCAGACAACGCTGCTAAACACTCACACAATCTTCAGGAAGCCCTATAACGTTAACGTTACATTCTCTGTCATATGCAAGATGTTCCCACAGTGAAAGTAAAGATGCCAAATCTTTAGTCCATTACAGACATATAAGAGAGTCTAATGTAATGCATGTTGTGATTTCCCTCGAGTGGCATCAGATGAATGATCAACTAAAAAAACCTGAGACATTTTTGGAAACTCTCTAAGCTTAAAAAAAAAAGGATTTTGAACTTGTGAATCAAGCAGATGCTGTGAGCATTTGAAAGAAAGTCTCCTAATTAACGCTCTAATAACCACTAACCGCTCTAATAGACGCGCTCCCACCCGCGGCTATTATTTTTATGCCAGTTACGATAAAAATTGATCGCAGCTACGATCAAGAGTTATGGTTTGCAGAGACAGACACTTACCTTGTACAAATTTTTTCGAATCTTATGCAGTATTTAATCGATTGGACATTTAAATTTAACGGACCAACTGTCGAAAGAGCAGAGGTGAAAAGGTACTTTAACACCGCTTTCTTTACATTGTACATGACATCGACAAGAGTGCATGGTTACGACGCGCTGCTGGCCAGTATAATGTATAATAGGCAGGAGCAGATTTATGAAGTTTTGTTGATATTTGCAAGCTGTGGCAGATAGGATTTTTTTTTCAGTCCTTTTATTTTTATTACTGGTATGTATATATTGAAAGAAAGTGCTGATAAGAAAGTTAATTCTTGAATGTGAACGAATTTCGTTTCATATACATATAAATTAGCAATATGCTACGTGGGCGAGCACAATCATTTACCGTATTTAACAACCATATAAAGACTGATTTTCAAAGGTTTTTTTTTTACTAATTTGTGTAGTTAGGCATTTTTTGTGACACCTTATTGTTTTAAAGCCTAACATTGAACAACTTGCATAATTAGGTCCTAAATAGACGCGCCCTGCCAGTAATTTGCTACCCAGCCAGGTGGGTTAACTAGGAGAAATATGATATGTAAACACAATCCTTGCCATTCCTTCTAATGTAACTTTCACCAGGCAGACAGTTATTTTGGCTGGATTTTTGGTGAGCTATATGGCTTCTGAAGTGACAGAATGAAGTTAAATCTCTCTTGACCCAAGCTTAAAGCTGCATCTGTTGGTTGTAAGCCAGCTGTGCCCTGCTCCTGCTCTGTTCATATAGGTATGCTGTTTTAAATCTTCTCCCATCCTACTGAACTGGATATCCAGGTAAAACTGAAATCCTGTAAAATATTTTTTTTTGCTTTGTGCTTCTTTTGGACATACTGTCCACTTCTTCAGTTTTTTAATTAGCATACAGTGTTGCAAACCGTGTTGGCCAAAGAGAATATACTCACTAAAGCCAAAAGTTGGTTATGGTACAACCCTAGAAGCTCTGGCACTTATAACTACTTAAAAAAGAAAAACAGGTGAGAATGCACTCATAAAATATGGACAGGCCTGAACAGCAGGATCAACAAAACTTCATCCTGTTCTGACAAAAATGTTGTTCATTAAAGTTATTCTAAAACTCCTGCAGTTATTCTAAACCTCAGCTTTAGTACGTGTAACTCTTGTATGGAGCATGTGTTTGCCTTGTGATGGACATGTGTTCCTAGCCTGTTTGTTTTTCGTCTTTCACCATATTATTGGCCAAGATAGGTCTCAGCAACCTACAGCCCTGGATAAAAGCAGGTAAATAAAATGAATGGGTAGCAATAACTATTTATTTTAATAAAATAAGAATAAAAGGCAATGTTGCTTTCATTGTCAAATTCCTTTTAAGCTTTTTTAATTTATTCTTTTAAACTCCTATATTTTCATTGGTTCTTATTAAGTCTTAATTGTAGCACAACATTATCAAATAATTTGATAGCAGTTATGGTATCTACAAATTTTGAGCCTCTTTTTGACATAAAAATATAAACTCAAATGATGTGTTGAGAAATTGACTCTGTAATCAGTGTAAATTACAATTTCATATTCTCAAAGTTCTTGGAGCAGAAACCTATTCAAATAAAGTAACTGGGCTCCATCTAGTCATGTATTATGGAAATTTTCAATTTCACTGAATGTAAAAACCTTGAAATCAAACCAAATGAAGTTTGGAAGCAGCAAAGGTATGTATATTGTACATATATTGTGCTCCTTACAGAGAAAAGTTGGAATCGAAATATAATTAGTCGTCTATATACACAGCTAAAAACAAACAACAACAACAAACATTTTAATGAGAGTATAGCACGAAGTCACTTCAACTTCTGAGATATTGATCTGGTCAGTTAAGTATTAAAGTGGGTTGATAAACAGTTTCAGCTGCTTTGGTGAGAGGGCCAACAATGAAATGACCCTCAAAACAGGAATGGTTTTACAGGTGGAGGCCACTGACATTTTGACCTCCTCATCTTTCATGATTGCTTTTCAATATTTTTGCATTTGGTCAGGGTCAGCATACTGTGAAGTAATACCTTGACTCTACAGAGGCTGCACAGGCAGTCCAACTCCACCAGGATGTATATATGCCATTGCTAAAAAGTTGGCTGTGTCCACAGACTGTAAAACACAATGGATGAAGCATTACATTACATGACCCACTGGTGTCTGAAGACCAGTTTTGAAGCCTGCGTTTCTTTGTACGGGATAACATGTTGACTCGACAGTGAAATCAAATATGACTGTCACATTGACCCAACGCTGGGTAAATACAAACAGCTGGTTGCTTCGCCGATGGCGGTAGCATGATGATTACGGATGAGGAAGTGGTAGCTGTAAGCCATTGGCTGAGCCAGCTGTCAATCAATCAAATTAGAAATAAAATCAAATGCTTTTCTTTAAATTCACGACAAAAAATTTCATGCCTCTCAGAGTTGTCGTGGGTTTTTTTGAACTAGGCTGTAAATATGTTTATTTCTGCTCTTAAGTCGGACATTTTAACATTGGAGTCAATGGAGATTGACTCTCTTTTGCAGACAGTGGCCAGTCAATGAACTGCAACGAATCTTAGTTCGAATGAGTCTCAACCTGGAAGTTAAATGGTTGGCACTCAGCTGCACCTCTCAGTACAATCACAAGACCATGAAGGAGATTCCAGGCAGTTAGTCTAGAAGAGCTGGACAGGGCCATAGGAGGTATTTAACCCATCAGCAGGACTGATATCTGCCCTTTCATCCAAGGAGGAACAATATGAGCACGGTCTTTTTCACAGATGAGAGCAGGTTGGGATGAAATCCTTGGAACCATTGCTGCAAAGGGTCCTGGGCTCCTCCTGTTGCACAGCAATGCCTGGCTTCATATAGTGAATATATGTAGGCAGCTTCTGGACGATTCCATTCAATTTAAAATTACTTTATTAATCCCCGAAGTGAAATTAATTGTAACCATAACTTTAATTTTCATTGTAAAGGTTTATTGCTATGGGCAGGAAGGATCTACTGTAATGGCCTGTGGAGCAGCAGATCTGAAGAAGGTTCTGACAGAAGACACTATATTGCTAAATCACTGTGTTGTGAATAGGATGCTCAGGATTGTCCTTAATCAACTTCATTTTATGAAGCATTCTCCTTCACGCAGTCATTCCATAGCTCAGCTCCAAAGGCTCCAGAACAGCCCCCAGAACAGTTGTGGAGCTCCAGAACAGTAAATGAACCACTGATTGACCCTCACGCTCATTTCAGCAATATCCCATATACACCACTGGGACATTATGTTTCAGTCCATCTGAGACCACCAGGCTAAACCTCAGACTATCCAGAAGCTCAGTTACGTCCCAGTCCAGATCTGGGAGGAGATACCCCAGGACAACATCAGCTGCCTCAACAGGAGCATGCCCTGATGTTGTTAAGCATGTATACAAGCACGTGGGGGCCATACAAACTACTGAGCACAATTATGAGTTGCTGCAGTGAAATTCAGCAAAATAGACTGTCAAATCTACTAACTTCAGCCATCTGAAGGCTGCTATTTTCCATTTCCATCAAATAATGTGGTATTGTTTTATTCCTAACACATTACCCGTAAAAGAAAACCTTTTTAAAAAATTGAGATTGTATGTGTTTTCAAAGTATTCCATTAATTTTTTTCAACAGGTATAATAATCATAAGCAAATACTGCAACTTTGTTGACCTACCTGAGAATTTTTTAAACAAATATGTAAAAAAAAAATATCTGTCCTTGCAAAAATAGAAATAAAATTTAAAAAAAAATATATATATTTTTTTTAAATAGCCCTTTGAGCTTTAGAAGTAAATTTTTTTTGGAAAGAAACTTGCAAAAAGTACACTGTCTGAACAGAGGTAAATGACTCGGATCATATAAAAAATGCATAAATTACATAATAGGTTTGAAAAAAGGCATTAACATTGAAGATGTTTTTTAACTCTGGCTTTAAACAAATTCTGTAGGGTGGTCAATTTGCATTGATCTTGTGATTTTTGTATGTATTTTGACAAACATCTAACACAATTAAACATTCAACAAGAGTGTAATAACAATGGGACTTTTTTCCACTTTGTCCAGTGTTCATTTTATAAACTGTTTAGTCATGAATGAGTTAAGTAGGGGTAAAGGGACAAGTCCTAACATAACCTCCTTGTTAGAATTAATAATCTTCTTATAAAATCAAACCAGCAGCAAAATCAGTAAGCTGACAACAACTCTGATACAAATCAAATGCACTCATGTACATTATTCTTTTAGTCTCTTTTCTAGCACCATTTTTCATTCACAGTGAAAAACACTGTGGTGCGATATGATTGTTTATTCACTCGTAGCAATGTAATATCTATAAATAAAATATTAGTAGGATAGGTATCAAATTCCCTCCATGTCTTTCTCAGCTCTTTTTCATTCACAGACACATACATCACACACTAGCTTAAATAGCTTGTTTGGGGTGGTCCGTGTCAGTCAAAATAATAAATCTTTAAGGCTCTGAAACTACTAGCTGTATACATGCTCTAAACCAATCAGTTATTGGCTTCTATATGGAGATAGTTGAGCAAAACCTGAAACATAATTTGAGCAACATTGCATCACTGATACAACGTTGCTGTAAAGCAACTTGTTTCCTGTCACGCTACTGGTGACTGTCTGTCAAAAGTGAAGAAGCAACGAGCTAAAAATGTAATTTTCTTAATCCATTTACAGAAGGAATTATAATTCTTTTCAACTTTTCTGATCATCTTAAAGGATGGTATGTACAGCATTTCATGACCAATCCCATTTTGCCCGTAAGCTCCGGATGAGCACTAATTGAATTTAGTTGACAAACAGTCGTCTTTAGATCAAGAGGTTGACTAAAGGACTGATGGGATTGTCACTCGCGACTATTAAAGTGAGCTAACAGATTTATGTGTGTCAGCTGCTGCAGCAGACTCTCCATGGATAATGTTTGTTAATGCAATGGTGTCGCCACTGATAAGCCTGCCATGGTGTTTACGTTATGTAGGCTTCCTATCGCTATTAGGAGTCCCCTAGTGTGCTCAACTAAATTAAACGCCTCATGCCAATACTAATGGAGTATCCACCCCTCCAAGGCAATCATCGTCTTTCTGCAATCTTTACACACCAAGGATATCTGATGAATTTTAAAAACTGCTCTGGCTTCCAAAAAAGCAGACTGATTATATTAAAAGGTTATTCTACAAGCATTATTGTACAAACAAATATATGCAGCACATTTATTGTATAAAAGCATATTTATGATGACTAAAAGCTTGGACACGCCAGCGCATTCATTTTGAAGAGAGAGGAATATCCAGAGTGTAATCAAACTCAACCATACCAAAGTGTTGATACTTACAAGTATTTTTTATTTTCGTAGACGTCATGTAGCTTTAAAACATGTGGGTGTTCTATGAGCTTCAGTATAGCTATTTCTCGCTCCACCTGTAAGAAAGGGGGGTAGAAAGAGGCAAAGGAAGGGGGAAAATGAAGAAAAGAAATTTTAATAATGCAACATTATCACAGTTAAATTGCTTTAAATGTTCCGACTTTATTTGCCATCTTTAACTCCAATCTCCCTCCAACTGTTTAAGGTACGTGGGAGTTTGAAATCAAAATCATTGTCTTCTAAGTTCTCACCTTTGTTTTCTTCCTGAGTTTAACTAAAAACAAAGGAAAGGATCTGATTGGCACTGACTAACCAAAATGATCCAGCTTTCTTACTCATTGATAACTCAGGTGAAAAACTTTGTTGGCTTCAAGATTTCTTTCCCCTCTCTGTTCTTCTGTCAAAGTTCCACAGTTCTTTCTTTCTTTTGCTTACAGAGCCACAGAGAGGCATTATCAGTGGCCTTTGAGACCTGCAAAAGCTAAATTTTACCACAGCTGAGTTGATCAGTTTGGACTTGTGTCAGCATCTCTGGAGATTGTTGTCAGCATGAACAGCTGATACTAAGAATCGGCACGGAAGCTGCGGTGACAGAAGCCACCACTAATCCTCTGCCCCCTGCGCTTCTGCTCTCCTCTCAGTTATCTCCTCACCCTGCTCCACCACATTTCTTTTCCGCCTTCCTCTGCACCCTCGGCGTCCAACTTTTACTGACAAGGATGTGAATGAAAGAAATGCGTGAGTTTGAGGCTTCTCCCTCTCAACTCAGTCTCATCAAAGTCAGTTTGACTATGTCTGTGACAGCTTTCACATTGCTTTAATGTCACACTCAATGTGCCTGAGCTTTATGAACATTCCTATGTAATCAAGTCCATACTCTGACCTGTTGGCAAACTTTGTTTTGTAATCTATTTTGACAGAATTCAGAATTTTTTTCTGAGAGAACAACAACACGCTCTTCCCCACTGATTTTCAAATACAACATGTGTGGTGCACAACAAAACCTCAAGAAAAATCCATCAGCAGCCTCAAAGAAGAGAAGTTACACCCACTCATTTTCTGCATGTAACTGCAGCTGCAGCTATTAAAAAATGCTGTTCAAATGAGAAACTGTCCTTGAAACTTACATTTAACCCTACTTTCTTTAACTGCTATTATTGGAAAAGCAGAGGGCTGGTTTATGATAAAGCTGCCAAGTACTTACACACAGCTGTTTCAGTATAACATCTGTTTCTATTTGTTTTTATATATCTTTTCCCATTATGATGTCTCTGGAGCTTCTTGTTTGCAGCTCTCAGCCTATATTGAGTCACATTTGTGTCACTTTATGTTAAGTTATTTTATGTTGGTGTAGATTCTCAGTGATCCCAAGATCACTTATAGACTTATTTTCTTAATTCTCGAAAGTCTCCCATCACCTTATATTGCTATCTGGGTTTTTTTTTTGTTTGTATATTTTGTTTTGTTTTGTTTTTAATTAAAAATTTTGTGGTATTTCACTACAACTAACTTTCAGTTGGATGAAAAAAGGCAAAATTGAAGGTGAAACCCAGTTGTCTTCACCAACTCTTCATGGTCTTCCATTTTTCCTTCAGCATCTTTTAAGAATCTGTGTTCAGTTCTGTACGATGTGACAATTCGCAATAAATCGCAATGGACAAAGCTTGCCTAAAAGGGATGAAATGGTAAATGCAAAATTAGCACAAACCTGCAGTATCTGTGGGAAAAAACTCAGCTAATCAAGGTTAATCCACACATTAATGAGTTTTATCAGCAAAGCGACACTACGCCACTTTCACACTTAAGGGTTAGACATGTTGCTAAGAACTAGCCCGTGGCGCCTGGTTAACAGTGGGACTCCTTGCAAAGAGGCTGATACTAACCAGATCTCAAGGAGAAATGAGCTGTCAAAATGCCACAAAGCCAGCAGTTGGCTTCCAAAGCTAACCCTGAGCGCCTCCTTTTTTTTGTTAATTGAAATGAGAGAAATGAGGCCTAATGTTAAGACTCAACTTTAAAACTGCCTGCCTATTACAAGATTAGTTGTTGATTAACAGATTTATGCAAATTTGCAAATCTACCCATGCCCTTTCTAGTAATAAAGTTTAATTAAACACCCAGAGATCATTAAATTAAAGAACTTGATAAATACATTTGCATTTCACTTTTTCTTAGCTGCAAAAAAAGTCACTCTCTGTTCTCCATTGACAAAAGTATTATTTTACAGCTATTACATGTTTTCTCACTCCACATCAAAGCTTCAAAATATGCACATTCAAGTCCTTCATGACTTAAAAACTCCAGGTGGCCATATTCTGTCTTGGCCTGACTCCTGAATATAACATGCTCTCATTAAGTTTCACATCTGTGAGTGCAGATATTTCTATCCAGTTGCCATATCTCCATACAACTTTATTAAGCCACTATTACAGCAGTTGCCACTTTAACACTGGTCAGTAACACATAAACACACACATGCACACATATACAGATTGGCATAATTGGATAAATACACTAGGTTTTTGTTTTTCTTTGGTGTTTGGCTACAAATAGGTCAGCCAGTTTGGTAAATTTCTCCCTAACTAAATAGGATTACAAGTTTAAAATTACGGAGTAGAATAACAAGCGCCCCGCACCCCCCCTTCCAAAAAAAACCAAAAACTACAACACACAAATCTATGGCTGGGCGCAAAGTATGGTGTTAACTGTTGACGAGTGGACATCATTAACTTAAAATCATAAGAGTAGAACTTTGTTAGCAAAAAATGATAATTAGCAATAATAGCTTATCAACCAAAAGGGCTTTCTTTGTTTTTTTTCTATTTTATTAAATGACTCCATTCATTGTGATTGACTGCAAGTACTGCTAACTGGAGCTATGATGGCCGCTGCGTAAGAAGTTTCCTGAATTTTTAAAATAAACATTTATGATAAATGACAGAAATCCTTGAGAACTGCTTTCTTGATCCTCAGCTTTAACTGGTGTGTTTACAAGTATGGCTAACATGATTTACAGTCTCCTGTTAGACAAGTGGGAGTGATATATTATGACAAAGAACAGCATACAAGACAGGGGAGAGAAGGACAGGAATGACTGGGGCTTTCCAAACAAATGAGGCAATAATTGATGCCACTCCAAATTCTAAGGAGGAGAAGTTTAGCATAGCTCCATCAACTGGTTATTGATACGTTAAATTACAGCCTTGGACCTAAATGACTGAATGGATGAGCAAACAAATGAATGGTGACATTGCCATGGCTAACAGTCCGGCAACAGAGGACAGAGGATTATGGAGAGGCTCACAACAACAAAGACACAAAGAGATTAGACTGATGCCACACATGTCACAGAGCGACAGCACAGAAGAACAAGCCTAAGAGCTCAAAGGGGAAAATATTGGATCACAAGCTCTGTCAGCTCCCACTTACCACTTATTCCACCTTGCAATGTGTCTTTCTCTTGTGCACACAGAAGGAAAATATAGACATTTCTGTCACCTCCCCCAGTCATGTGAGTGCATGGTTCCTACTCCCTTGATGCAAAAATCTGAGGATCAAAGTCAACAGGGCAGCCATGTGTGTCAGATAAAAACACGGGTGGCTATACCAACATGGACACCACAGCACAACCAAAAACTACTGGGTGGAAAGAAAAAAAAAAACAAAAGACAAAAGGGGGATGGCTTAATGTAGGAGGGACAAAAATATAATAGAAATTTTAGCATTAGGTAAGACTAAACAGAAAAATGCCAGGTTTCAAAGTATACATGTACAGGAGGGTGAGCAGTACAATGTTTGATTCCCCCCCCCCCTCTCGATCTCATGTGTAGTTTTTTGGCTAGCCTAGAAATCTAGATGTGCCAATAGCAAATGTGAACTTACTTTGCAGGTATGTCTAGCTGCTATTTGTTGGTACTCATTAAATGTGCCCAAAGGTCACTGGGAGCCAATCAAATCAGTCTATCCTTGTAGAGAGTGTCTCTGGACGGGCCTAACGCAATGACAACAGAGTGGCGACATAATCTGGATGTAAATAGTGTAGATGGATGTGACTGAGGAATGAGAACCATTTTAATCAGCTTTGGCATCAACAGTTAAAGCTTCTGACTTGTCCTTTAGAAAATTGAACAGACAACAGCACTCAAAGCATTCCTTCACAAGACAGATGTATTTGCCGTTTTGCCAGCAGGCTACGGCAAAAGTTTGAATGACTCTTCCACACAATACACTCTCCTGTTGACTCTTTTCAGTTGTTCTGAATTTGTCACCTTATTTGTTGCTCTGATTGGTCGTAGCACTAGCCAACTGTGTACAAAGGAAGTTTGATAAGAAGCCATTGGTTCCACTCCATGGATGTGGAGGCCTTATGGACTGTTTTCAGATCTTTCCAGATGTGGATCTGATCTATCACATTATTTTTTATATTTTGTTCCAAAAACGTGCAAAGGGTTTTGCAAAAGGTAAGGTGATGAGGAAACAAACGAAGGAGCTCAACACGTGATATTACACGATGCAAGAGACTGCTGACAAGCTGATCAAAAAGAAAAAAAAATTGTAGCATTTTTGCTATGTTTATGAGTCTCTCAAAAACTATGAATATTAAATCACAGCATTTTGCTAATCAAAAACTAGAAATGAGGTTTACTTGTGTAATTTGTGATTTTTGTTTGCAACATTCTACAGATTATTTCATCTTTATGTGATTTCAACATCTTGGCAAAATAATTGTTTTCTAAAAATGTATTTTTTGTCTTAAAATTGGCTAAATGTATGTTCTCACACCTAACTCATCAATTATTTATGTTCTTTGAGTTCAGTCTTCAAGTTTTGTACAAACAAGGAATCCCTAAAGCATCACATTTGGATGTGGAGGGTTTCCCAATCTCAGAAGATATTACTTAAAGGAGATGTTACTACGGCAACATGGACACTATCCCCAAGACCTTCTGTAACAAAATTTTAATTATGAATTTGCTGTGTATTTTAAAATCTAACAATGTTTTCCTTAGCCAAGTTTTCCTTTCATGCATTAAAGAAGCTACAGTAGAGTAAAAGAAGTCAAGTGTTTTACTTCAAAACAAGCCTTCTCTTTTGAAGCTGGATGCTTTTTTGCATCCAACTTTTGACTTCCCTTCAGGCCCTCAGGCAGTTCTTGCACTTGTGGAAAAATCACCACTGTAAAATGACATTTTCCTCCCACTGTTTACTATTGGTTCTGCCAATATGTCAGTTACCACAGTGGAACGATAACTGGTAATATGCAGCTGTAGAGTCATTCCCTGGGGTATTCTAATCATTGAAAACCAACAACAAAGGCCAAACACCAGTTTGACATGAGTTAGTTAATAGAATGTATTGGTCATTTTGCACATTATTTTATTCCACTGGTGATTCTGACATGTGATATTCAACTTGCATCAGAATATATGAGTGGTGGTAGTCTTTCAATAAAACTTTGTGGAAATATTTTAGACCTATCGATTAATCTTACACTGACGGTTAAATAAAATCGCGCTGCTGCCTCAGTTCCTCTTCAGAACCGTCGTTAAAAATCAATAAACTGATCAGGGGTCAGTTTCACCAAGCCAGGTAACCACAAAGCCAGGTAACCAACACAAGTAAAAAGTCTTGCTTTTTACTTGTGTTGTCATATGTGATTCAGATAGGCTCTTAATATTGGTTATTGTCTCTCATTTATTTGAATTTAACTTCAGCTAAAAACAAAATACAAAACTGAAAGTCAATATTGCATTGCAGGAAGAGGTGAAAAGAACATATGGGTGAAGACAGCATACGGGAGAAGAAAAAGTATCATATAGATGGGGAAACGCCTGGAGAGAAGTGGATGAGGGAACAACTGCAAGTGAGCAGAAGGGGAGGAGATGGCACAGCTTGGCTATTGGCTCACAGACAACATCATTCAGCTTGTCATCCATTCATAGTTGTGACATGTGGACACGTTACTGTATGAAGCACATGCACTGTACACACACCACTGATCATGGCAAGCCATGGGCCACCTCCATCCATCTATCCGTATGTCGGTCAGTAGTAGGACAGAATCTGTGTTTTCTGCCAGTTACAGGGGGAGGCCAAGCTGGTGTGCACTTGTACGTCTGTGTGTAAGTGCTCTGACATGCATGTTAATGGTAAGGAGGTTAGAAGCTGCAGACTACTGTATGTAAGTCCTCGCAACCAGAAGGGAAGGACATAATGTTCAAGGGCAAACACAGTCTACTCCAGACGGCTGCTGTAGAAAAACATTAGCCAACAAGTGATGGTGCCCCAACTCTACTTGTCATGCAGGGCACCATCACTTGTTCAAACTGCTATTAACATGTATTTCTGAGGGAACCTGCTTATCAAAAATCGGTTTAGGAATTTGCAAAAGCTTGAGGTAATGGATTTAACAGTGCTTGGTAAAGTGAAGAGCTGAGCTGGCCCTGTGAGAGCTAGACACAAAATAAAATCATTTATATGATTCAATTCTAGTCAAAGTTGCTGAGCTGAAAAAAAAGTAATCTTCCAGTTACTTTCATCTCGCTCTGCTTATCACTCTTCTCTCCACATTGGGGACGTCTCGAAAACACAACCACATGAACACACAAACACAGTCAGTATGCACAGAATAGTTTTCTGATAATCACTTTATCAGTCATCCTTTGTTCAGAGAAAGTAAATTCCCAACATTGGGAAGTCTGATCAATGCCAGAGACATGTAAATCAATCTGGACATAGTGTCTGCTAGCCAAGTAATCTTTATCCTTTATCCATCTCCCATCCTTTGAAATGGCATTCGTTACCGCTTTTCACCTAGAACCAAATTTAGTATTCCTCTCTCTATTCATCTTTTTTCCTCCCATTCCTCGTTTACTCTGTTTCTCTCAATCAATCTTTCTAACTATGTCTGTGATGTTTCTGTTCTGTTGACACATCCATCAGGGTAGAACTTCAACCTCTGGCAAGCCACATCATTTCATGATAACAGACACGTCCCTGGATAACCTTGGTCCTAATAGAGTTTAATGGCAGAGGTCTTCCGCACCCTGAGGACAATGGGTGTAATAATGAGGCTCTTAAAATCCATTATATGGGCTTATAGGTTTGCTGAACCGGGACATGCTGGGGAGAGGCTAAGTCATGGGTACGTTTGAGCAAGTCAGAGACCATACATGTTTTGTTTGTACAAAAAAAGGCAGTGTGCAGAGTGAGACTTATCAGTGTACGACACGGGCAGTAACTGTCGTCTTTATGCGTCCCAAGTCTCTTTGTTAAGTCATCTATTCTGCCACTTGTTCCTAATTTCAAGGGAAAGATTTGGGAAGGTGACCTTTCATTTTGAGCAGATGTGAAAAGTGGATTAATGACTGTTTTTTGTTTTTTTCTTACAGATAAGAGATAGAGAGAAAGCACAAAACTGAATGTAATGATTAAATCTGAAGGTCATCTATATTAGCTACAAAAATGTAAATTTAATAATCTACAAAAGTCTTTATTTGAGGTTCTTGTTAAAGAGCAACAAAAAGGAGATGAAATTGGATTCTCCCTGGATTCTGTTGGAATGTTGATAAAAAGCCATCTGTTCTCTTATCCAAGAGAAAGCCCTAATCCCCCTCCACCCCTCTTTTTTTTTTTAATTTCGTCGCCAACCTTAAATTAAAACATTTCAGAAGGCAACCGAGAGAAGCAAACACTATTGGTAATCGCTTTTACCACAACCAATACAAATGCAAAATGGAATCTGTATTAAATCCTGAAGGACAGTAAATATTCATCTGAATAGAAGAATGTGACATTAAAATGTGCAAAGTAAGTAAAATAAAACACTAGTGCTTTACTGGTCAATGTAAAGGAACATGAGAACAACTTAAAGAGGACAATGATTACTAAGTGAGTAACGAGCACGTCTTATTATTTCCGAAAGACAATAGTGATGAGCTTACAAGGACTCACTCACCAACTAATTAACTTCGCATATGAATACATGGCTTGTTCATTGACACATAAGCCAAATGCAGACTGTTTAGTCAATAATGAATAGACAGCTGGTAATTAGACTAGATAGGAGTAGATAATTGGAAAAAGTTATAATTAGCTCAAGATTTTGGAATGTAAGAGTTTTTTAAGCTTCCAAACTTGTTAATTAGGACCCCAAGTCCACAGCACATAAAAATCACACCCTTGTGCTTCATTGGTTCAATGTAAACTTTGCCCTTTAATATACCGAAACATAGCAATCAATCAAACAAACTTTATTTGTATAGCACTTTTCATACAACTTGTGCAGCATAAAGTTCTTTCCATAATTAAAAGCAATGTTTTAAAAAACCCTCTATGTACACACACACACAAACATATATATACATACACACATACAAATATACATATACACATATACATACATACATATAATGCATGCAGTTAAAATAAATATACAAATAAATGAATAAAACTAGAAAATGTGGGCAGTTAAAATGTACACATTTATACACACATATATATACTTATGTATAAATAAAATCAAGTCACAATAAAATGCTAAAATATTGTTAAATCATAAATTAAGAATTGTAAAAGCTTAATTAAATGCTAAATAAAAATATGAGTCTTGATTACTTTTTAAAATTATCCAGATTTTTGGATGTTCTCAGGCCCTCTGGTAGCCCATTCCACAAACATGATCTGGGATAGTTAAAGGAACCTTTACCATATGTCTTTGTTTTTACTCTAGAAACAATTAAACATTTTCCACCAGAAGACTTGAGAGTTTGATGAGGATGATAAAATGTATGCAACTCTGACAGATAAGGACAAAATCCAATAAGATTTGTATAAACTAGCAAAAAGATCTCAAAGATCACAAGATCACATTAAAACAGCTAAAGCTGAACCAATTTTTAAGTGTATCAGGAACAGCTACAAACCTAATATTTATGGCTGATACACAAATGGCATCAATATGCTTACAAGTCTTTTGGACTTAGTCTAGATCACATGAAAAATATTTAAATATATAAAAAGAAAGGGGTTACCCAGACTTAACAGTAGCTCATATAGACTGTCTTTGAATGTAACAACAAAAATAACAATAATAATAATAACAACAACAACAATAACAATACTAATAATAAGGGCAGAGAGGTTGGATGGTTGTATTATTCTCCACAAAGCAACTTGTTGCCTCCACAGTGTAGCACAAGACAAGCTTCAGTCTTTTTGCTACAGTTTTAAGCCAAACCATTGTATAGCCATATCATGTTTCCAAATCACTCTCAGCCAGGAGTCTTTCTGTGTGGAGTTTGCATGTTCTCCCCATGCTTGTGTGGGTTTTCTCCGGGCACTCCGGTTTCCTC
>JAOWBL010036952.1:0-16893 GCA_028564865.1 Zenarchopterus dispar
GGACCCGGGGAACATAGGACCCGGGGAACATAGGACCCGGGGAACATAGGACCCGGGGAACATAGGGCTGACCCCCAGACAAGATCTACGAGTGCCTCTGAAGTTGTTTTCTCGTAACTACGTGCTGTTTTTGTCCTTAAAATTCTTATAAAAGTAACAAAAAAGCCATGCTATATCAAAAAAAAAAACTGAGGATGTTACACAGTCTGGTAGAAATCCGTTTTCTGCTGCTTGTTTGGCTCAAAGGCAGAAAACCAGTGACCAGCTGGTACAGTGGGCATTTCTTGGTAAACCTCGGAGATGGAGAGTTTCGGTAACTTTGCTATTTATTTATTTAATAACCTAACTGAGCAGCTGATCGTGAGTCAGATTAACCCAACGCCACCCTGCGTGCCGGCTCGTAAATGTGACAGCAGCAGTTGGACGGAAAAATGCGTCTGGAAGGGGGGTCGAGTCCCGTTTACACACAATGTGTCTGATTCGTCACATTTTATGTGTCATAGGAGTAATTTGTTGTGCTGTTTACAAAAGATGCCTCCTTCAGCAGGTTTTCATATGGAGTTCTGTTAAAAATAATAATAACGTACGTTTATGTCAAATGTCTGAGACACCATGTGTACGCCACGTTTTCTCTGAAGCCATCTGAAATGTACGAATGAACTGTGTGGACGATTTATCACCTGGGACCTTTAATCCACCTGAGACTGTTTACACTCACGGTGTTTGAAGCATGTTGATCTGCTCGATGAGTTGAATTTTTCTGTTATTGTTTAATCTATTTAGGATGCTATTTATGAGCTTTTTATATATTGTATTTGAACGTGTTTAATTTGGGATGCAGGCATCTCCTTTTTTCTATGGATATTCTATCGTAATATTTAATAATATTAATATTGTCATATTATAATGACTTATTTAGTACTATTTATACATTTGTATGTCTTCTGTTTGTGTATTTTTTACCAGTTTGAAGTCATTAAAATCTTACACTGAAACAGTGATGTTACTCATCTTTTCCAGTAAACAGACAGATCAGTGATTTGCAAGCAAATGACACTAAAATACACTTTGTAGGGATAGCAATATTTGTTTCTTGAATTTGATTTGACAGAGTCACGCCAAGATTAGAAACTTTTATGCTCTCAGCGGTTAATACGATTCATTAACACAAATACTTAATCAGGTCACAAATAGCTGAGTTCAGATTTTAATGTCCTCAAAGTCAAAACTTGATCTGATGACACAGTATCCAAATACTCTGTGTAGCAGTGACTGGTTACTATAGCAACATAGTAAATGGAGGAGAAGTATGTTGCAGAAGCATGCAGCAATGTTTAACCCAAATCAGGATGTAGATTTAAGTGGGCTAGCTATTTGAAGTATTTTCTGCACAAAGAATTATTTGGGTTCTTCTGGATTTGGCTTTAATTTACAGGAGGTAGTGCCTAAAAAATAAAATAAAATAAAATAAAAGACTGGATGCATTTGTAAAAGCTTAAAACCATTTGCGTTATTATTCGTGTTACAGCTGATTCTGCAGCTATCTTGGTTGTTTTGAGCAGCAGCACTTGATTCTCCAGGAATCATCCAATCAACTCTCCCGCCCCATTTTTGTGAAATGAATGACTATGACTGGCAGTCAGAAGGTCCCCGGTTCGATTCCAGATGTATGAGGTTTGTTTGTAATCCCTGTGTGCAGAGGGTTGTGTCAGGAAAGTGCAAAACACCCTCATCAATCCGTGCTGCAAAGCTTCAACGTGGCAACCCCTCCGTCATGGGAGGGACTAGCCGAAACATGGGTACTTTAAAGGCTACGTCTGGCCAGGACAGGGATGGAGGCTCCTTCAGCTCTGCATGAGTGACACTTGAAGTGGATGTATACACGGCCGCTGTTCAGCGGTGACCCGCATGCATGAACTGATGTAACACAGAGAGTCTTACATAACGTGTTGACTTGTTGACATGTGGCCCCCAGACGGAGGATCTCACTCAGAGGCAGACCATGGTCGTGGCCTCCCGGGTGACATGTGTACAGTAGGTCTGATCTGTGCACGCTGGTGGCAGCTGAGAGAAGGATCTGCAAGTGTGTCTTCAGAGACTCAAGAGTGAAGTGTGACAGTTCGCTGGCTGACAGATCCACAGTTAAACACAGATGACACAACCATCACTATCACATTTTACATCCCGTCTATTTAAGAAGGGGAAAAAAGTGGCAGAACAAAAGAGCTGCTGATTATGTTTCAGATCAAACGTTATAGCTGCATAGTTATAAATCCATCTGACCTCCAAAGGCTTTATGGAGGCACCGTTTGCTGTGGATCCTGCTGGCCCTTTGGTTTTAACTAGTTTGGAGCTGGTAAAAGTTTACCACCAGTTCTTTACATTAGTATCTGAAGATGACTCAAAAAGCTCTCAAAATACAGGATTCTCCATAAAGATCATCTGATGACTTTATATTCTCAGCTCTGCTGCCATCTCCAAGCCAGAGGGAAAGGCTGGTCTCAGTAAACCGTCTATCACAGGAAACTCCAGACACTCTTCTCCCTTCACTTCCTCCTGCCTGCTCTCTCCTTCTCAACTCTGTTTTCAAACTCCTGCAGCTTCTTCTTCTCCTCTGCTCCTTGCATCTTCACCGTTCTGTCTGCTTCTCTCACATGAACTCAGATATGTTCTGGGTTGCTTCTACACACTTTCACATATCTCCACCTCTCCAGGTTTTCTCCCCCACCTGCTCACTGCATTCACTAGAGATCACAATGTCATCTGCAAACATCATAGTTCCCAAACTTTTGTCTGTTTTTGTCTGGTAGTCTATCAGGAAGAGAAGGGGCTCAAGGTTGATCGCTGATGCTTTGAGATTACATTACAAAAGTAAACAAATCAATCATCTGAATTTATCATGTAAAACATCTGTCACCTGAGGAAGCTGGAGCACTGAACAAAAAAAACCAATTATTTTACTGATAATAACAAGTCTAATTAATCTAAATTTCTACTCTATAAACTAATTTAAAGTTTAAAATTGCACATAAGGATTTTTTTTCCCCAAAAGCTCCCTAATACCTTTTTTAACACTTATAAACACAGAAACAGCTGTGTTTCACATATGGACACCTTTCATCTCTCAGAGGTAAATGGAAACCACCTCAGATGAATACAAGGACGGGGTAACACACACTCAGACACGCACGTGAACATGCACGGTACCCTCCAGGATCCGCCCTGCAGAGCAGCAGCAGAGGGAGCATGAGGGGAGGAGTGGAGGTGAGGGCAGATCACGCTGAGATAAAAGTTACTGCTGCAGAAGACACGGGAACTCATAAAGAGCCGCTCAGATCAAGGAGAAATTTGACATAGTGACCAAATCCTGAGTGGAGCAGAAACAGAGAGGAAGTCCCGGTTCTCCATCACAAGGTTCAGAAGACTCAGAGAGGAGGATTTCTCAACTGGCGCACCTGCTAAATGAAGAGCAGGACGCAGATTTCTGTCTGACAGACTTCCAACTGAGGAGCGACGCCGCTGAGCTGAACAACAGCAGCAACATGACAGTAAGTCCGAGCTGATGCAGAGGTTCCCCCACTGCTCCAGAACCTGCACGAGGCTGGACATGTCATCCAGTCTCTTCTGATCTAATCAGACATGCCGACAGCTCAGAGTTTATGTCTCTGCCTTTTGAAAGACAATCTACGATTTCCAGAGTCAGATTCAGAAAGTGAGGGAATCAGTATGGAAAGACATTTTTCTGGAAACACAAGTTTCCAGTAAGTGTGATGATGTCACACCTGGACAAACCAAACTTACCAGCATGCAGAGACAAAATCCCAAGTGTGACATGAGAAGAGTTTATATCTGCTCTTCACAATCACAACTATTAACTATTTGCTTAAAAATGATCAGATATAACTCACAAAACAAGCAAAGGTACTGCATATTCAGATCTGCACATCATCAAATATGCAATAAAAAATACATGTTGATAATGTGTGAGCATGAAAACTGTTGCATTTTCATGCACATTTCAATCCAGTTTTAAGTCATAACACGCTTTCAGAGAATATATTTCTACACTAATAATGTGATTTAAGGACTTGCTGTTCCAGGGTCTTCAGGTAGTGTCACTTGCTGTTAAGTTGTTAATTTCATTTGTTTTGTTCATGTCATCACTGCAAATTATTGCTTCAGAATGATGCAGAGTTTGATAAAGAAAATATGGATTTAATTACTGCTTTCATCAACTAAGAATTAAACGTACTTTAAACCAGTTAAAATAACAAAAGAAATGAGTTTTAGCAGCTGTTCTGGTATTTCTTGATATTTGTGACTTAATTTATCCATTTATATTTGGTCCTCTGTTTTGATGTATATACTTATCCTGCTTATCTTGAAGCTTATTAAAGATGGATTTTAAAAATTTTTTATTTTTATGGATCAGGATTGACTTGAAAAGTTAATTTCCTGATTGTAATTCGTGTAAAGTTTGGATATAACTAAAGTTATCATTAAAAATGTGAATATACTGACTGAATTTTAAAAACTGGATTTCTTTAATTTATATGTTATGAATGTCATAGTTTATGATAAACACACACATACACACACACATACATACACACACACACACAAAACATACTGTCATTCAGCACACTGATGTTTGTGGTCTGCAGAGATTTAGTCCCATTAAGGAACTGGGTCATTCATCACTGACACACACACACACACACACACACACACACACACACATAGGTCCAACCTTCTAGTGTGTATTATTAAAAATGCTGTTGCAGAAATCCAGCTGAGACCGAACCCCCCCACCCCCTCGTTCTTCTCCTCCTCTTCTTACACTCATTTACAACTGACCAACTTTCAGCGCGACAGCTATGCTGCTCACTGAATACCATCCTAACACCACTAAACCCACCCCACCCCCCAGCTTCTTTGGATTTCATTGTAATTGCTTCCAAGTGTTTCCACTTCCCTCAGCAGGAATCTTCATGCACTGAAACTGCCACTTTGTTTTTAACTAAAAATCTACACAGAATGAAATCTTACAAAGGCAACGGCTGCATAAAATAAATCCTGCAGGGCTGAAAGAGCTGCACAGTTGTTTAGGGAATCTGTCCAAAATGATCCGAGTCACTGTTTAAGAAGCTGTTTGTGTGAACAAAAACCTCACTGTGGAATTCACTGTCGGTGTGCCGCTGAGACGTTCACTAACAAGCTATAATGAGCTCGCTCCCGTGTTGGGGCGCGTACCCTGACACCTAATTTCAGGGTGCCAGCTGTAGTGGAAACATCAACAGACAAAAAGTGTGTGCAACACACACTCGGAGGCTATTAACAGAGTTGTTTATATGTGGGGATCAATGTTGTGAGCGTCGCCATGACGACAATCATCACTGCAACTGTTGTGTCACATACAGAAAACAACCAGGGATTCAATTCAGAAGTCAAAAACAATAGAAGGTATCAGTATAACTACAATAATAGCATAACCGTACAAAGATACTCTATTAAACCCTGTCAGCTTCAGGGAAATGGTGCACGTGCAGGCAGGTGCTCAGTTTTACAATGCCCACAAAGTTATTTTTTCAGTATTTTTTTTTAGATAATTTTATAATAATATTTCAGATTATGAATGGACTGAATAAAGAAAACTGAAAAACTGTGTGTGACGTCAGCTGAAGGGTTCTGCAGATCTTGAATCTTGAATCTCTGCTGGACTGGATCTATCCGACTGGATCTATCCAACTGGATCTATCCTTGAAGGCCAAGGCTCGCTGAGGTCTTTCAAGGTGGCTCCTTCAGAGCAGTCAGCCAAGGGGCAGGTACGAAGACCGGCCAAGATGGCATTGGAAGGCCACCAGCTGGATGCTGGCATGGCCGTCGCAGCCAAAGGTAGCGAGGCGGTCGGCAGTTATCACCCCTGGATCCACCCCCGATCCGGTCACAGCACTGTTAGTACAACTGACAGCACAACAGGATGTACTGTCTCTAAGATAAGACTGATTATGCTCTCTTACCTCTTAATTCACAGTTTAGTTGTCAAGTTTAATGAAAATACTAAACACTATGTAGCAACACCACAGATTACAATGTTGTCACTAAAAAAAAAAAAACGCCTGTAATTGTGCATAAATCTGTGGATTTCTGCCAACAGAAAAAGGAAATCTGTTTGACTCTTGTGTCCAGGCTGCCACAAAGCTTCTGGATGAGATGTGTCATCTGACAGCCCAGTCCCTGACTACGATGGACACCTCGGAGCACTTCAAAGTCCTGAAGCTCCTGGGGGAAGGCTCCTATGGAAAGGTTGTCCTGGCTGTACACAGAAAAAGAGGTGAAGAAGTTAACTAGCACGATCACTGTAGCTGCAACAAGCCAAAAAAAAAAAAAACACCACCTGGTGTAATTCATATTCTCATTGCACCTCCAGGTACCCCGATGGCTTTGAAGTTCTTCCCTCGCGAGTCCACCTCGCTCTTCTCGTTCCTCAGGGAGTACAACCTCTCTCTGTCATTCTGCACCCACCCTTCCTTGACCCGAGCTCTGGGAATCGCCTACTTCACACCTTCCCACTACATCTTTGCTCAGCAGGCCGGTCTCTTCGGCGACCTCTACGACGTCATCACACCTGAGGTATGCACACATCACAACTGGGGAGTCATCACGTCACGATTCATCTGTATACACTTCACTCCGAGGGATCAATTAGACGGTGGAGTGGAGAATATTTTGGATCTGTGTTCTGTGAAGGTTCCGAGTAAATAGAGGATTTCATTGTAAACTGGATGAAACAAATATCCAGCTGCAACCAGGTGTTTACATACTGTTCAGAAAAAAGCAACTTTGATTTTTACTCTAAGAGTAAAGTTGAGGAAACATCTACTGTTATGTCATTTTGGTTCATAATTTTTAATTACTTTATTCAGAATAAAATGTACACATACCCTTGTTAGTCTGGTACAATTGTCTTCTAACTCTTTAACTGCATTCAGATATTTTTGGTTGCCTTCCAACAGCTTCTCAACAAATCATGGCCCTTCCAGGACTTTCGCTTTCTTGTCCTTAAGTCACTTTTGGACTAATTTGAAGTCACGCTTGGAGTCCCAAGGAAGACTCACCCGTGACAAAGCTTTAGTCTTTTGCCTAATATCTTAACATCCGAATCATCTTCTTTCCTCATGAGCCTGTTTGTCGAAGTTAACAAGTCCAAGGAACGTCGCCCCACACTATGACACTTCCACTGCCGTACTTCAAGATCACAGTCTTCTGAGGCCCTAACGCCCCGCCGCCCCTTTTTTTCTTCCAAGTAATGATTATTATGACCTAACACATCCATTTTTCCTGTAATCTGGCGTTGATTTTGGAAGATTTTGGAGTAATACCTTTCTCCGGCTGTCTTGCCTTTCAGTTCAAGTTGGTACAAAATATATTTTATTGTGAGCATTGACACTCCCTTCCTGGATGCAGCGAGCATCCTTAAAAGGCCTTAAACTGCTGTTATGAGGTTCAGCAGCATATTTTGCATCAAAGTCTTTTTATTGCTGGGACACTGAACTCATCATCTGAGTGATATGCTGTTAATACTTGTGTATTATTGTTCAAACAGATAAACGTGGGACCTTAAAACATCAAGAAAATGTACTTTAAGATTAAGCAGACTTGTAAAGGTCAACAGTTCTTTTCATGTTTTCCTGTTATCTTTAGATGTGTTTTCCCCAGAAGTCATGGTTTGTCTCAAAATACATCCACAGAAGTTCCTCCGACTGACTCTGATGAGGACAATTAGTTCATCAGAAGCCTCTAATACCAAAACATCATCATTCATCATTGTCCAGGCTGTTTACAACAACACTCAATTCAGTATGTAAATGTTAGAGTCTGGAGAAAGCTATTTAAGAAAGAATTACAAAAAAACTCCCTGTCATTTGGGTATTTTACAAATTAAATATGAATTCCTCCTAAAACATTTTGAAAAATCCCCTAATCTCACTGTGAGATAATGAAAACAAAGATGTTTTTGTGTCTTTTTCCTGAACGGTAAACATCTGGTTGCATCTGTAAATGGGGGAGAAAGTTTAAAAAAAAAAACACTTTGACTCTTGAATGCATCTTCTTTTCCCTGACTCATTTGTTCTCCAGGTAGGCATGGAGGAGGACTGTTGCCAGAGGGTGGTGTCCCAGCTGTGTGGTGCTCTGACCCACCTCCACTCCCTCGGGTTTGTCCACAGAGACCTCAAACCAGAGAACGTCTTTCTGTGTGATTCTGCCTGCCGCTGGGTGAAACTGGGAGACTTTGGCATGGTCAGTTCAGAAATAATGTTAACCATCAAATCAGAGGAATCTTGAGTGATGTGTTTCTCTTTTAAAAGAAGAAATGTCGTGAGACAAGCCCTCTGACAGTAGTCCATGAATTCATGTTGTCTCCAGGTGAAGGCCAGGGGAACCAGGGTCCCAGAGGTCTGGTACAGCTCCCCGTACTGCACCCCGGAGGCGGAGGTCGCTCGAGGAAATGAGGACAGCTGGAGCAGCATGAATGACGGTGGTTTTAAAGAGGACGAGCAGAAGAAGAAGAAGAAGAAAGTTTTGGTGTCTGTGGTGCCAAGCACGGACAGCTGGGCGCTGGGCATCCTGACATACGCCATGCTCACTGGCAGCCACCCCTGGGCTGAGACAGCCAGCGACTGCCACTCATACCTGAAATATCAAGAATGGTTCGACCAGTCCAAAGGCCCCGGCGATGAACCGGATGTGTGGGCAGAGCCAGAAACAGACATCACGCAAAATGTCAACAAAACAGCTCCCGTAGCGCCTCAGTTTGCCTGTTTCACCCAGCTGGCCTGCTCCTTCTTCCTGTCACTCCTTGACCCCAGGCCTGAGGTGCGTGGGAGACCCGAGGACGCCATGTGTTACCTCGGAGGGGACTGGATGATGGAGAAAAGGAGGGTGGTGGAGGAGAGGGGGAAGGACAGCAAGACAGGTGCAATCAGGTGCATGAAAGAGATAGAAGGTAGAGGAGAGCGGTGAGAAAAGACACTGTGAAAATGAACGAACTGTTGACCCCTGCTGAGCTTTCTAACGCCTGTAAATGTTGTCTCAACATCATGATGCCTTATTTTACTATGTTTTTAGTTTAACAAGCATATCGTGTTTCTTATGAAATGGCACTCTAGTCCTGCGCTATTTACTATTCAAAAATTCTTTGTTTTTTTATTTTCTTGGATTTGTAAATTTGATATATTTGATTTTATGGCTGTCAATCAAACAAAAATATTGCTCAGTGTCTTTCAAAGCTTTGATTTAAAAAAAATGACAGTATCATTTGATTTTTCTGCCATTTCTTAATTAAACAAACTTTCTCAAAAATAAATAAATAAATAAGCAAAATGCATAGTGTTCTTGTTCAGCATAAAAATATTTAATCCTAACTAAGTAGCTGTGGTTTCCCAAACCTAATGAACTGCTGTCCAAAGACGGTCTTAAACTCAGATCCCGGGTCTGTGCGTCCACTTCCTCCTCTTCAGGCCTCACCGGAGATCTGTGCTGGTTTACAAACTCCAAAATGTTGCTGTTGGCTCTGAATGGCTGCAGTTCATCCACGACTCCTGCCAAAGAACACTTTGTGCACATCTCCGAGAAGCCAGCGGCGTCACTGTTTCATCCACTATGAGTGACAACAAGTGGGTTGTGAAAGCTCAGACTTGGCTCCTCGGGGGCTCTGTCACATGTGTAATCACCAAAACATTTTACAGACAAGCTAAGAAGAATATATTTTATTGGATGTTTACAACATAAATGCGTGGGATTTATCAGGTGAAAACCCATACTGATTACTAAAAGAATAAACTTTATTCGCATTAGGCAGTGAAGTCTGAAGGTTTTTACCATAGTTTATAACAGGAGCCTCTTAATTATATTTTAAAGTACAAGTCTTCAGGTTTTGGGGGGCAGTGGACATCAGAGTTTAGCAGCTGGTGAACTGAGATTAAAGTGGAGTATAGAAGAACAAAACACTTCCCAAAAGTTCAACCTTGTTGTTGGAAAAACAACTTTGGAAAAACCCCCCTTGTTAAATGAAAATGACACCGTTTATGGTAAATCTGTTTTTTGGAAACTGGGGGAGGTTTACAGCTGTTTCCATCACTTTATATCATTGAAGCCATTTGCTGAGACGGTAGGTGAATCTTAAATTTCAGACAGAAAAAACCAACTTGGACATGTAACGTGACAGCTGCAGGTCTTGATAATATTCACGTAGCGCTGGGCGGTAACCTTGTAAAGGATACCGTCTTTAGCGTTCTGTAGCTATATTTGGGTCTCGACTTCGGAGGACGTCACACAGGCCATGAATGGCATGTAGACTGCTGTAGTACTCAGCCATAAACACGTCTGAGGTCCAATTTAGACACAACCACATTTGGCTTCCTGACGTGGCCTGAGAAGATACCGTGTAAACTGCTTCATGTATGTGACTGTACTCGTGGGAGTACTCTTTAATTAAATAAAAGCCAGGTTTCCTGGCTTTGTTCCTTTTATAGGCCAATGCAAACTCATGGCGGGCATACACAGAGATACACACAGTCATGGAGATAAGAAGAGCTTCCCCAGATGTTTATAAAAATAGACCCGTAGTCATAAATTTGGCACTTCAACCTTTCAGCACCGGGGACGTGGTGCAGACTCACCGTCAGGCCAAGTCGACACGAGATCTTCTGCTGCAGAGCAGTCAGATGGACGCTAAAGCCAGATTTCAGCTCAGACCATCTATTTTGATTATGAACTGATATCTGACAAAGAAAAAATAGCTGCACTGGTTTCAAAATCAAGTTTCACTGTATTTACTTTAAATGTGGCTGCTGGATGTTCTGGGATCTCGACTCAGAGTAGGGAACAGAGAAGAAAACAGCAAATCAATCATCAACCAATGCATCCATACCAGCTGGGGATCATGGGAATCTTGTGGACATTATCCCAGGTCTCTTTGGGTGATCAAGTTCATGAAATTGTTCTGCTAATGTATTTTATTTGCAACTGAAAGATGGACGTTTCCAGTCATTTCTGTCAGATTCAGGGAACCTCTACATGAGATGCACACCGACTATATCTTCAAATATTTTCTAATATTTTTAAAAGGCTACAGAAAAGTACACAACTTTCTTGAAAACAAGATATTTCTGTCTTCAGTGGTTTCTGATTGGTTTCATGTTTGCGGCATCAGAACACCTGGATGCATGTTTAATTTGAATAAAAAGAAAACATCACCTCACAACTTTCTTTTGGTGAGTAAAAGATTGGTTTTAAAGTAAGAACTCACCATTACAACACTTTAGATAAGTCACAAAACACACACCTAAATCATCCAGTTGAGGTGTAGGCTCTGGTTGCCCTTCAAAGTAAAACACGGTCATGAGTAACTCTAACCTTTGGCCTTTAAGCTCTCGGTCTCCATTCCAGCCGCTGCTAATCCCAACAGCACCTAAATCATCCAAACAACCAGTGTCATGAAGGTTGCCAGTTCCTGGTGTGAAACAACTAATCCTTGACCTAATAAAGAGGCGTGTTTGAAAAGAGAGATCATCTGTGAGGATGAACACCTCCAAGTTATTTTACAAACCATCCTGAGCCAAAACTTATGAATTAGCAGGCTCATATAGACGGACAGTTTTATTATTGTATCACTGTTAAGAAGCCTGAGGGAGGAGAGGAGGTTTTTGGTCACTTACTGGTCTGTCATGAAGCACAAAAATATGAGAGTTTATATTTGATAATGAAAGAAGAAAGAAACATCCTACATGGCAAAAGATGATATAACCTAGCCATCCACTTTTCTACCTCTGGATATAACTTTAATTTACAGGACAAAACACCCTTAAATAAATCACCTCATTTTCTCAAGAATGCTTCAAGTTGTTCTTGTGAATTGAACAGCAGCCATACCAACTTCCTAAAAAGGCTATAGGAAACTATGCTCCCCCCTCCAGATTTCCTAGGAACCGGGAGATTTACACAAACCCATCTTTCATAAGAACCTTCGTGACAACAACTTTAGGTTACGTATAAGTGAAAACTTAACATGTGCCAATCTTCCCAGACATGGATGGACTACTTCACAAGAAACACACAAGTTCAGCTCAGTTCTAGTGAAATAAAATAAAGTCAGAACAATTCCTCATTCACTATGTGGTCAGAGAGAGCAGCGTTCAGAGAAACGAAAAGTCTGAGACGTATCTAAGACTCGTCAGGTCCCAGTCAAAAATTCAGACGTTGAAGTAAAATATTTTGGGGTTGACAATAATCTGATAGCTTTTCTGTGTTATCACAGTTTGTTCAAATGATGCTGCGAAATTTAAAAGTAAAAGATGAAATGAAAGAGTTCTTTACTTTTATTTTATTTTATTTGTAAAAAAATACTGGCCAACTTATTGATACGTTTGTGTATATGGATAAAAATCCGATGACAGAAGTTCTTGTGGCTCTGCAGCTTCAGCGCTGCTTGTGCAGAGACAACGGAGCCTCATTTGGAAATTCACGGGGGAAACAGATCTCCAGCGATGGGCACATATCGTTTTCTGACTTCAGCACCATCTCTGGGCAGCTACTCAGAACCTTGTGATAACGGCGAGCCAAATTGAGGATTACCTGTCTGCACATTTTATGATGTGCAAAAATATGTGCCTTTGAAAGTGCAGCTAATATTAGACTGTGACCTAAGTCCGGTGTTTATAATCTGGTCTGTTGACTGACTGCTGAGACAGATGAGAAGTCTGTGATAAAGCTGTGATGTTTGACTTTTCAGCTGTGGGTGAAAAAAATGATCACAGCTTTCACATGTGCCAAATTCATGACTTTTACATGAACTTTGATTTCATTTTATACAGAAAGCATCTTAGATATTTCATGTTTTAGTCAATATACAATCATTACAGCATTTCAGCATGTCAGCTACCAACAAGCTATCAGCTATCATCCGATTATGTCACTTGAACTGCTGCACAGCTCAAAGCTTTCAATTGCACACACACGCTATATATATGTATACGTATTGTATTGTATATTGTATTCTGTGTTGTCTGTTTATAGTATGCACATTACTGCACAACCATTGCACTACATCTTATATTTATATTCATCATGTCTTTTTTAGTTTATTCCTGCAGGGTTTTTATTGGGTGCTAATGGGTGCTGCACGGCCTCAGAGGAATCTCCGACTGCATTTCACTGCCATCTCGTATGTGCATGTGGCAAATAAACAACTTGAACTTGAACTTGAACTCGAACTACAACCCGGACATTACAAAGTCACAGTTGAGGAAGAGGAGGGAACTGGTAAAGGACCAGCCTGCAGACCTGATCCATCTCCAGCTGACCTATGAAACAAAAAGTGACAATTTTGTGCTGCCGGACACTTTAAGCCATGTCTACATGAAGAATGGGACTAAATAACAGCTGAAACGCTTCACTGCTTCGTATCTTCAATGTCAGAATATCCTTCAAGTCTTTTTCAGATGAGACCAAAGTGATAAAAGTTTAATGTTTGCAGGCCTGAAATGCAAACCATCAAACCATCAAATGAAGGTAAAAGTAAATACACAAAACTGTTCTTGTACTTTTCCTTTCTGTCAGCCAATATTATAGGTCCTCTTCTTCACTCTATTATAATCCCATTTTATCTATAAAGACACAAGAAGTTATGCACAAAACCTCCACTAAAATGTACAAACACAAAATAAAACAAGAAAATTTCATAAAATTTCATTTCTTCTTTTATGTTACAATGACAAGGAGCTGTTGATTTTATTTCACTTGTTGTTTTTTTTTTGTTTGTGAGGTTTTGTCTAATATGAGAACTGGATTTTCATGTCTTCACTGAAATGACGTTTTGAAAAATGAAGATTTACACTTTCACACAGTTAAAGGAAAAACTCGCCTCTTACTTTAAACTTTAGGAGTTGCATCAGGAGCATTTTAGATTGTGTCTCGGTTACATGTTGAAACTTTAAATTTGATCCTTAATCCCATCGATGATGATGGACGGAAATATTTTCTGAATGAGAAACGTCTTCAGATAGCACGCAGGGGTATCGAGGGTATTAAAAGTCCTGAATTTCTCTGCGGTTCATACTTGGCTGCGAAGCAGGGTAAAATTAAATCAATCAAAATCTCTGTTCCCGCTTGGAGAGCAGGAGGTGACCCAGATAAAAACAGCAGTTTGACTTTTAAACTCTGGAAAACATTTCTAAACTCTCACCCCTTCTCATGCTTAAAACCTTCACCTTCAACTTCATCACTGATGGACCAAAAGACACAAAAAAGCATGTATGTAAACACACAGCCTCACGTATAGAGTTCAGGCCAACATGCGCTCAGAGCTGTTATATATTTAGTTTATGAAAACTAAAACCATAGATGCCCAGTAGGCGAAGCGAACTTGATAAACTCAGAAGATGAATCGTGTTCCTGATAAAGATGCCAGTCCATCCATCTGTACATCGCTCTCTGTTTCTGTCTATCAGCAGAGCTAAAAGCTGCTGCTCACCTGATCCGTGTGCACATTTATCCAACTGTAAACTCTTAAACTCGTCATGTTTGCTAATTAGCCCGACATGTCTCATTTCTACTGTTTTAAATAACAGTAAAAAAAAAATCAAAATCATTCAGAGCCTTTAAAGCCCTTCTTTAGACCTTTACGTTACAAAGAACCAGATCTGGTAACTTCAGTACTACACACTATGAATATTAAAAAGGTGGAGTTATGGTTTTGTAGGAGTAGATCTTTGCCTTTTTCTTCAGCTGCCTCTCCATCACAACAGACCAGGAAAAGTCTGCTGAAATGCAGTCAGTTGTAGATGATGAAGACCCTGAGGTGTTTAAACTCATCCCCGCCCCAAAGATGCCACTACACCCTTCTCCAGGAGTCGGAGGTCCAGATGCTTCCCCTGATTTGCATTTGGCTGAAGAAAACCCTCCAAGTGAGAGCTGAAGGTCGAGTCTCGACATCACTAACTAAAGTTACGCGCACATCACCAACCCGAACCCCTCCACCACTTCCTTGTGCCTCAAAATTCTGTCCACGAAAGTTATGAACAGAATCCGTGAGAAAGGACGGGCCTGATGGAGTTCTGATCCGACTTACCGCCGGCAACGCGAGCCAAGCGCTCCCATACTCCCACGGCAGCGCCCGCATAAAACCCTCAGACAAGCTCAAAGTGCACAAAACGCACATGGACCCATTTGTTTGAAACACATTAATTCATTAATTCTGGTACATTTCATTACCTCTTTTGCATTAGAAATGATCAAAGGGAGGTATTTTGGAGTGAAAATGAAAATGTGGGCTTTTAAAGAATCTTGCTTCAGTTTCCAGGTTAGACTTCTGATGAAGTTTTGTGGTCGTTACAAATGCAGCAATTTTAATAAAATCACCTTCAAACTTCAGGAAATGAAGCTGACCTGGTTTACAAGACACGCCCCTGCCCTTACGAGACTCTCCAAAGTTTATACGATTTACTTCAAGCATGTTCCACATTATATTTTTACACATTTGAAGTGTCACTTCCTGGTAAGTGAAGAGCGGGAGGGGTTAAAGGTCAGGACAGGGAGTTACCCTTGAGATGATAGACAACTTCTCCGTCAGACTTCCTGCTTCTCTGGTGGCCAACAAGCACGTTTTTCCTCTTTTTTTAAAAAAAAAAAAAAAAAAAGTTTCCCTTTTTACTTACAGAGGATTTATTGTGTTTCACAACAAATTGTGGTGCATTGAAGACCTGTGGGCACATTTAATGTCAGCAGATATCTTCATAAATGTGGAAATGATATTAGTAAGTTACCACAAAGTTTTCAACAGGGTTGTTATCAGGGTAAATTAAAGCGTAATATAACTTCATTCATAAAAAGAAACAAAAAACTGAAATGCAATTTATCCCACAGAGGATTTGGTAAAAGAAGAGCAGAACTACAGACTTCCTTTGAAAGGTTTTATTGCCTCTTTCTCATTAAAGTGGTCATAAATCAAGTATTAGTCCAGAGACTGGAATGAGTGAGCAACGGGACACACGGTATCTTAGCAACACACATGTCAACAAATGTCCAGCAGCCCTGTACATTAATGTCAGTTAAATACACTCAAAGTGATTTGATCACAGTAAATCTTAAATATCTACGCAGAACAAAATAACTCACATGATTTATGTCAAAGCCCTGTAAACTCGATCTAAATTCACAATCGGTACTCAGATTAACATTTCATTTGCTGCCGTTAACACATTCAGTTTGAAGGAAAACAGTCACTTAGTTCCTCTTGTTGTCGGTCTGGCGACTGACATCAAAGTGCGTGCACAAACCTTAACTGTAAAAGAAAAATAAAGTCAAGAAGCATTTCATGTTACAGTCTTAAATTGTCCTACTAACACACTATTCCTGCACATCATCCATCTGTGTTGGGGTGGAAACTGAGGGGCTAACATTTTGGGAAAACCATAAACCCAGTTAATGAGCTTTCATGGTTTTGTCACCTTTAATAGATCCAGGCAAGTGGTTTCCGTTGATTTTTAAGTATAAATTTTATATGAAGCATGAGAGTCCAGCAGCACATCTCCCTGATGCTTAAATTATTAATATTTTGCGAAGTGTAGGCATCATTACACACATTTCTCAAATATGAAAAAGCAGGTAAACTGATCTCATTTTGTTCAAAATTAATCATTTCAGTCAGATAATGATCAAACTTTAGCTCTTTTTTACCACCATATTTAATTTTCTGTTAATTTTCTTATTAAGAGTTAAAGGGATGATGGGGGGGATGTAACACATGCCCTCTACAAAATTATACTTTAAGATTTTGCATCATTGATCACATGCTCTGTGTGCAGAAAGCTCTGAATTATCTGCCAACCAAAG
>JAOWBL010036952.1:16993-27824 GCA_028564865.1 Zenarchopterus dispar
AAATTATACTTTAAGATTTTGCATCATTGATCACATGCTCTGTGTGCAGAAAGCTCTGAATTATCTGCCAACCAAAGAAAAACTTGAAATATTTAGTAAGTAGATTTGATCTGTAGTTGGATAGTGATTACTCTGAATATGAACTACTGAATTCCTTTTTAGCCTATTTGTTGTGCAAATGCAAAACGGAAAAAGTTTTGAAAGCTGATAAGTGCTCTCTCGTAAACAAACGTGATTTTACATTGTAAACATAAATTTATGGATTTATATGAATGCATGCAAATATTATCTCTTCAAGCTTCAAGTGAGAATACTTTCATAAAAACCAACTTCTGTGCAGCATTCTTGATTCCTGTGATGTTGAACTAAACATGTAATAAAAGGCAACTTAAGCAAAAAAAAAAAAAAAAAAAAGTATGAATTCATGGCAGTTTCCTTTGTTTAGCGTGCTTGGAAAATAAACACATTTGGCCAACATTATAAGAATTAATTGAGATTTATATGAAGTGGCTTCAAACTGTCAGAACGAGTGACTCAACTTATTCTCTGATAAATATATTAATGCTTTCCCCCCTTTCTGGACAAACTCTTAATAATGTACAGAATTTTATGCATTATACAACTTATATGACAATCAGATACAATACTGCTGATTTTTTTTTTTTTTTAAAGGCAAACTCTTACTCAAAAATGTTCAAATAAGGCTCAGAGACAAAACTTAGAATTAAAGTACCAATCAATGGATTTACAGAAACCGCCTTATATTTTATATTTATCTTTTAAAACGCACTGATCTGAGCTTTTCTGTTCTTTTCATGACTTTCAACCGGCTGCAGAAAGAAACGTTGACTGTAGTACTCTACTGTGTCTGCAGGGGGCGCTGCTGCAGCGGCAAACAAAAAAAGGAAGGACTTTATCCGGCTTTAGAGCGCCATCTACTGGAGGTGTTGATGCAAACACACAAAAGAAGAACACCTGCTACTCAGGACGTCACAAATAGCCCTTAAATAGTTTTAGAGATGTGTCATAATCTGATGGCTTTAGCTCATTAATGCTTCATTTTCATGTCAGGAGGACTTCAGAGAAATATGAAACTCTGAGTGAAACTGCTCTACAGCACAGTGGTGGCTCTTGACTTTGCTTTGAGATGAGTGTTAAGAGTTACTCTTAGTGTAATGAGCAGGAGGGACACGGACGCAGATGAGACGAAAATCACAACTGAAGCAACGGTGGCTCAAAACTGGATCCAGTTTGTGGTGTTCTGAGGTCGTGATGGAGGCGGAACAGCACTGAAAACATTAAAAAAAAAAAATCATATTAGAGGCTCTTTACATTGATATACTGATTACACAATAAAGGCAACATTATATATGTACTTGGAAACATATTTGGGTGTAAATTAGAAGTCATAAGAACATGCTACTGTTATAATGTATAAAAAGATGCCATTCACAATAAAAAAAAAACATTTTTTTTACATTATTCTAATATAGGTTAGGAATGCATTTTCCCCTAAATTATACAGCTTTACATCATGAGTAAGGATACCCAAATAAAACTAAATGTGTGAAAGTTTACCCTAAAACTCTAATTATACAGGAAAATCTCAAGAATTTTCAAATCTTCATAGTTATTAATATGACCATTTGATTTCTGCATCTTTTTAGTTATATTCATTCTCATTTGTGTGGAACTTTGTTTGGTATTTTAGGATAACTGACCTTTATACCACCATCTTTCTGACATCCCATAAATGCTGGAGTTCAAAGTCCCTGGAGCCACGTTTCCTTGCCTCAGTTAAAAACCTCCAGCAGAAACACCACCTTTACTTGTCCCTACACCTTTGGCTACAACGTGTGAATCATCAGCATTTGCAGAATACCTTGCAGGAGCAGAGAAGTCTCCCCAGAGAAGATCTGAAGTGGGGTTTGACTGAACGACCGTGTTGGAGTTGCTGCTGTCCAGCTCCAGAAGGCATCCTGAGAGAGACACAGAAAAACAAAGCTGGAGATTTTTTTTTTTTTGTCCTCTAGAGTCCGAGGACAGAAGATGAGCAGCCTAATTACCAAAATGAGTATGAAAATGGGTCACTATGTTGGTTAAAACTGCACACACTCATGTGACGAACAGACTTGGCACACAAAATTAGACCAGTAACCGAGAAGAGCATCTGGTCTCACTGACTGCATTTTTTTTTTTTTCCTCCTAATTAATTTCACATGTGGGCTCATAATAAAAGCTGTTCCATCTACCTGTCGCTGTGCTTCCAGGCTGCGGGACAATGTTGTGATTGGATGAGCTTGATGAAGGGGGTGGAGCTATCTTTCCTCCAGGTGGTGGTGGCAGGAGTCCGAACCCACCTGAGCTTGGTGGGCGTGGCTTATCCCTCTTCTTACCTTGCTGAAAAAAAAAAGAAAAAAGTTTTTAAATAAGGTGATGGAAGAAATACACATGTATAAAAAAAAAAAAAAAATGGGCTGAGGCACATTGTTAATAAATGTGTCAGTGTTGATGGGTGGGACAGAAATGCATCATAAAGTTTGTTTTCTAAATAATATGATAAACTTGCAAAGCTTTTTAACCATATGTGGTGCTGCAAAACAAAGGTGAAAATAAAAGAAGAAAAAAGACTAAACAAAAGGAGGAAAAAAGGTCACAAGACCTCTGCGATCAAATCTGTTTTATCAAACAATTCTTGACAATTTACTTCAAAAATGCTTTGAATAAATTTTGAATTGAATTGACAATTTTTTTTTTTTTTGGATTTGTTTAGGATCCAGCAAATACAAGTTTATTATAGCTGAACTGCAATGCTTTAGTTTTACAGCTGACCTTGAGTCCTGTTTTTACCTGCATTACAAAGTTGTTATTTTTTTGTTTGTTTGTTTGTTTTTTAAACACAGCGATGCCACCTCTGATTTCACCTATAACATTGCTGATTAGAAACAAAAAACACAGAGTGTGATCTTCAACACCCATCAGCTGACCCAGACCACGACCTGAGCTGTCAGGAAAATCTTGACGTTTGGAGAAACCGCTTCTTACTCCGATGTTGAGTGTGATGGTCTGTCCCTCCTTAAAGCCCAAGTCCAGCTTCGGTCCTGAATCCCCGAGCTGGGCACTTTTACTGATTTCATTCTCCTGTTTCACCCACCTGCAGGCAGTCAGAAAAACGAGCCCGCACGATATCAGCACATTTACAGAAATAAAGAATGCACCTCAGCAGTTTACAGAACAAGGACAGCATGCTGCTTCGCACAAGCAGATTTCCAAGAAATGTTGATATGGACAGCATGTGCAGCGTAAATAGACAACTTAACACTTTCAGAGTTGCATTAGAATGGCTCTTAAATGTTTAAACTAACAGTTGAGAGAATCTGTAAAGAAAAAAAATAGCTTTCATAAGCCTTTTTTTCCCTAAAAGTTGTAAATACACCTCATTTGAACCGATTTAATTTCAAAGCATATTAATGTAAAGTAGAATACAGGACTGAAACTGAGTCTTTTGCCATCAAATCATTTTCTTAAAGTGGAGAAACAACCACTATTTTCCACCAGAACCACTTTACTTACTTGAAATGATCCTGCAAAGCCACGTTGAAGTCAAACGCGTCTCCCCGGTCTCCAAAGCCAACTCCTATGAAAGCACTTCGCCCTGCACACAAGAAACGATGATGCCGGCATGGCACGGTCTTTAAAAACAGTCAACCTGACAAAATAAAAATTAAAAAATCTGAACATCGAAACACGCACCACTTTCATCCTGTATCCTCAGAACAAAGTATCGGCTGGAGTCACTGACAGTTTCCACCGATATACCAGGGTACTCCTTCACTGGTGCCTGTGCAAACAGCTCTCCTGCAGGACCAGACGGCACACAGCAGCTTACTCAACTTGACCACACGTTCAAACTGAGAAATCATTGCACCATTTCATGTTCAGGACATGCATGTGACAGCTGTACTGGGAATGACAGATGCTTTAAGTTTGTGTGCAGTTGCACATGGTGGAAACATCAGCAGTTCACATGACAAGTTTTATTTATAAAAAGCAGAAATGTCAAACCTGAGACTTTGTCCTCCAGTTTGATGTATGCCACTTTGCCCTTAGCTGTGATCCTCATCCGCCCGGACCAGTCTGGAGCGTCCAGCTTCCAGTCCGCCGCCCTGGAGACACAAGGTAACGCCGACAACTTTAGAGCTGCAAGTTACAATTGGTCAGTGTAACCTCAATGAAATTTAACCATTTTTCTCTGTTAATTCCTTGAATCTTATGTATCTGTTTCAAGATCTCAAAGTCCAAGGTGATGCCTTTAAATACCTTCAAATGTCAAGAGAAAAACAAACAAACAAAACAATCCAAGCCCAAGACATTTGTGATCTAATGAGACAGAGAAAACCAAGAAATGCTCACAACAACAAAAACATGTGATATTTTTCCTAAAAGTTGGTTATTGGTACTTTTTGTGCCCTCGTGGGTAGATTAATATTTAATTAGTACAACAGAGGTTTACCAATATCAATATTTAGCAGTTTACTGATCTCTGTGATGTAAAACTCTGATAGCTGTGGGGGTACCATTTGATAGAAGTATACTTAAAAGTACACAGTTTTAAAGTACTCAGTTGTTGATTAACTTTCCTGTAAAATAATTCTCAAATGAGTAATCAGCTCGCTGTGAAGACTTGACTCAGAAACACCATCTGTTCAGCTGTTATTGTACTGTGGTGCAGAATGGTTCACAGTGGAGATGTTCTGGTGGACAAACTCAAACAATTCCATTTCTAACTGACATGAAGCAGCTTTTTTTCCTGCGTTATGTTCTGTGATAAAACTCTAAAACATACCGAAAAATCTGTAATAATCCATTAGGAGCTAATAATATTAGCAGGCAGTCAAAAAAAAAAGTGTATTTATTCCTCCACCAAAACTAAAAGTTATCTATTGTATTCTTATTTGAAAAATACTCAGAAAAATTCTCTTGGTTTTCTAAACCCATGAAGAAATTATGCAATCTTCCTGTTTTCATCTTCAGGGGGCATCCAAATATTTCATAGTTTTGAATTTTTACATCGTGTCACATTTATATCTGAGACATGTCCTTTCTCAGCACATTTTCGTATCTGAAGACCATCCAAAACAGCCTACTGTCAGCTCATGTTGCAACAAGGGACACGATGTAAAAATCCACAATAATCTGCTCGCGTGAACTATGAAGTTTGAGACTTTACTTGATCCACATAACTAACAGTGTTTTTTTTGTTTTCTTGTTTTTTGTCCCTGCTCAAAGCAGTGACTAGAAAGTCTGATGCATCAGAAACATCATCCTGCCTCTCCAAACAAACAGTGTGTAAAACTTCACCTTCAGGAAAGACATCAATGACTCATTAGTACTTCAAAAAACTCAATGAAAAAAATAAGAGTCGCTGTCCATTCACTTTGAATGGGGTGTTGTGCGTCGACTACGTTAAAAGTTGGGAAATTTTCATCTCCTCATGCTTCACTGCGACCACCAGCCAAATTGCAGCTACATAACTAGTTCCAACCAACAAAATCGTACTCAAACAAACTGGCATTGGCGTACCTCAGGGCGGTGTCATCTCCCCACTACTCTTCTTCCTTTACATGTATGAGCCGTCTTTGAAGCTCCTGAAGTGTGCAGATGACACCACTGCCATTTGTCTCATTGGTCTGAGTCCGAGTACAGGAAGTAAGTGGACCAGCAGCTCCTCTGGTGTGGTCAGAACCACCTGGAGTTGAATCCAGGAGTACTTCTACTATATCACCCCTGACAATCCTCAACAGCATGATGGTGCACCCTTCATGTTTCCCAGGATCTGAGGTGGTCATTTTACATAGTCACCTTACGGAAAAAGGGTCAGCAAATGTACTTCCTGCATCAGCTCAGAAGTGTTCAACCGGCCTCAGGAGCCGCTGGTCAAGATCTACACCGCAATAATTCAGTCTGCCCTCTGCACTTTTATCACTCTTTGGTTTGACAGACTGCAGCAAATTGTGAGGCAAGCAGAAAAGACAGATGGGACAGACATCCTTCAATCTGGAACCCGTACCAGTCCAGCGTTAGAAAAAGAGCAGGTAACATCACTGCAGGCGACATCCATCACATCCTGGACAGAAACTCCTCCTCCTATCTGGTAAGTGCACGCAAAACAGTCCGGGACTGAGACAGTTTCTTTCCCGAGGCTGTCACTTTGATAAACTCTGACAGTCACAGACCACATTTGTACACACACATAAAGCAACTCTCCACTGTAATGCAATAGCTACACTGTTCTTGTAGTTTGTCATTTTGTTAAATTAAGACTTGTGTACATATTGTAATACTTTGTGTCACTGTTAACTCTTAATTAATATCAGATTGTAGTTGAGAAGCAACACAGAGCATAGATTCAACATTACAAGATCCACTTCTCCTTGTTTTTTGTCATCTCAACCCCATCACAACTTAGCAGTCGATCCACAAAGCAACATTAAACTTTGTTTGTGTTTGACGGATTACTTCACCCTAAATCCATCCATTTTCTATACCCCTGAATCTTTTAACAAGGTCACATGGTTACCCTAAATCATATACAAAAATAACACAAAATAGTTCCTACAACTAGGAAACTTGTAATCACCTTCGTTTCCTTTTGAAAGCATAAAACCTTCAGATAATTGACAGTTACAAACAAAAATGAATTGAATTTTACAATATGATTTTATTTTAATTCAGAAGCTCGTTCTCTGCACAGAAAGTTTATTCTGATAAGAATTAAGTCTTTGCATGAGAAGATTTTTTTTCTCAATTTTTAGCTTCAAAATGATTCAGAAATTATTCTGCCCTCTAAGGAGACGACTCCAGACATACAGCGGCCAACATGCAGCTTTTGTAGAATGGATCAATTGAAAATAGTGAATCAGATGTGCACGGACACAGTCGGACTCTCGGATCCCACAGACTCGAAAATCACAGCTGTCACGACACGACGTGAGCAGTATCGATCCGGCGTGATGACAAATAACTCCGTTCTCGTTTTATGACAGCTCAACAACGCGCCCAAGAGAAACATATTAACATCTGTCCGCATATTTGTCTCTAGAAAAAAAATAGAAAACTATTTAGATTTCTGATGATGATGATAGTAAGTTCAAAACACTGAGAAGAAGCGACTGGTCCAAGAAAAATATCCAAACACCATCAAAAATAAGTTTCAGCGATCCACCGCTGTTTTTAATCCCTTTATCTTTTATCACTTTACCTGTATGCACGGTTGGAGGTCCGTGGTGGAATGCGATAAACATTTACATCTGGTTTAACGCACAGGATTGACTCGTACTCTCCCTCGGCCGCCATCTTGATCCTACTGTCATAGATGTGTGGGAGTTGTGGTTCTGACTCATTTATTTCACTCTTTTAAGTGCGTATTAATGTGTGTCAGTATGAACGTCTCAATGCGTGTGTTTTTGCTTTTACACCAGACGGCGTAACAAATGGTATAAATATTAATTCAAAGTACAACAATCAATTCATATTTTTATTTAAAAAAAATAAAATAAAAAATACATAAATATTCCTATTTGAATTTTTTGAAGGAAAATACGTAGAATAATTTTACAGAAATCAACCGTTAAATGCAATAAATAAATAAATAAATAAATATACTATAAAATAAAATCGTGAGGGGGCGTGGCCTAGCAGGTGCTGAAACCAACGGAAGCGGAAACCGTCACGTAGTCTCCTCGAAGATTCCTGAACCTCAACCTATGGTTAGTGCTTTATCTTTTTGTTTTAAGCGTGCATGTTTGACATGTAGACCAGCACATTTGCATTCAGTGCTATTTCAGCTACAAGAAGTGGCAGTCACTGTGAATATAACTCTTCTTTTCAGATGTTTGAGCTCATTCTTGCTCGCTTTGCAAGGTTTAGTCGTTAGCCAGCTGCTACCCGTCTTTAGCCGCTCTCCGAGGTGCTGAAACACGAACCGTCACTCTTAGATAAGATACTACTTACAGTTACTGCGGGTCAAACTGAGCGTCCCGATGCACTGTTTATTTTGGTTTACAGGTTTTTGTTCTCGTCTCTGTTCCAGGATGCTTCCAGGTAGCCAGTTTGTAGCTTAGCCAAGTGTCCTGCCGTCGTGGTTATGGCAATATGACAAACAAATACAAGCTGACATACAGTAGGTGTACCGTTTTGCAGTTATGCATTCATAATGGTTTGGCTATTGTTGCTCTTTACCGATCGTTTCCAGCTGCAGGATCTGGTTTCTGTCCCTGAAACAATCCAATGCGGTCAGGAGGAAGAGAGAGTACCAGGGTGGACGCCCACTGAACCATAAACTAGAGGCCAGCAGCTCAAGATTTGGTTTTAATTCTGCAGAGGGAGCTTTTACTCAAGGTATAATCATGTATTTGTGTTTGTTATCATATTCATTTGTGGCTCTGTCCTAGTTTGTTAATGCATGCAGCATTGTGTTTTTTTATTTTTTGTCTGTTCAGATTGTCCTGGTTTGAGTCCCCATCTCCCCCCTTACCATCATGACTTCTTCTATGCTGCGGCGACAGCTGAAAAACCTGGTCCAGAATTACTCTGAGGCAGAGGTGAAGGTAAGTGAAACTGAATTCAAGCTGAATTCAATTTGTGAGTGATCTCAGACTGCAGGAAAACCAGATTTGTTCCTCAAATCAGACCTACATATGATCAGATCAGTTCTGTGGTTCCATCACCAGGTAGTCTTTATATGTTGTGGGACAAAGGTTTCCAGCTTTACTAGTAGAGAAGTTTTGCCTCATAGTCAGTTGGGGCATAATCAGTAGGGCTGCAACAACTAATTAATTTAACTCATAAATATCAATAATAAAAAGATATATATATATGAATCAATTCTTGGATTAATACTTATGTCATTAAATCTATATGGTCTATATATTTAGTTTTGAAATTGCATGCTAAATATAAAAAAAGATCTTGCTTAACACTACAACAAAGTTGTAAATTTTGCTGTACAGCGATTGCTTGGAAACAAAAAAGCTTTGCAAAAATATTTCAAAAGAATGTCAGGGCTGTACAATCTAACGATGTGCTAGAAGAAAATTATTCTGTGCTTCAGATGATATTCATTTTGTTTCAACAGTGTGACAAAAAGCTGAGTTGTGTTCAGCATTTGAGAAGTGTTTGAGCAAGAGTGGTTGCTCGGTGGTAGTTGTACTCCATCATTAGACCCCCTGCCTACTAGAACCGGACAGTTGAATTCAAACGCAGTCAGTAAAATCTGCTGCTCATTGGTTTTATCGTTGTCCTCACTAGTCACGTGAACCAGTTAAAAAAGGACCAAGTCCACAGTGGGGAGCAAAACAACCCACTTCTGGACTAAAAACCTGCCATCTGTCAACTCTGCATGACTAAATATGAATTTTAAAACCTTCACAGAACTCTTAATAAAGGGAGTTCTATCACCTCTCACATACATTTAAATCAAGTTACTTTTTCAGAATTTTATACAGCAAAGCAACTTCTTTTGACTTTTCTCTTTTAGGAGTGGCCACAATGGATCATCGTATCACTCATATTGATACGGCATAAGTTTTGCATCGGATTCCCTTCCTGGCACAGCCCTCCCTTTTATCCAGGCTTGGGACTAGCACTATGGGAACACTGGCTTGTGATTCCTTAGTGGCTGGGGCAAAGGGGGCAACATGGAGTTAAGCTTTCTCCCAACAAATTAAGCTAACCAAAAACTTAACAAGGCCTGCATAGAATTAACTTATTAAACACCAATCCTTACTTTTCCATCTGAGTTAATTAACAATCAGTTAATTGAAAAACAGTTGACACACTAATCAATCCATCCATCCATTTTCTATACCCGTTGGTTCCTCTACAGGGTCACGGGGGTCTGCTGGAGCCTATCCCAGCTCATTACAGCTGATAAGCAGGGGTACACCCTGGACAGGTCACCAGTCCATCGCAGTGACACACTAATGGATCATCAAAGTAACCCTTAATTGCAGCCATATAATCAATAATGTCCTAGTAGAACTGAAGATGGAATTCTACATTGATATTGGTAACTGAAACCTCCATTCAGCTGCCACCAACGTCCTTTCCCTGCTTCTCCTTCAGGTGAGAGAAGCAACATCCAATGACCCATGGGGTCCATCCAGCTCTCAGATGGCTGACATTTCTGATCTCACCTACAACGTGGTGGCCTGCAACGAGATCATGACAATGCTCTGGAAACGACTTAAAGACGACAGGAACTGGAGACACATCCACAAGGTGAGAGATGGGGTGAGAAACACTGAGCCTGAAGTTGTCGGATCATTCAGAGATCATGAACATAGATAAGCCCCACAGGGGACTCATCTTAACCCTGCTGAGAACTTTTGGAATGTGTTGGAGAAAACTTTACTTACTGGTCTAACTCTCCCATCATCAACCCAAGATCTTTAACAAAAATGAGTAGAACTATCAGTGAAAATAAATATTGGAAATCTAATTCTTTGACTTTATGAGACCTTTTCAACTCTCACATTCAAACCAAAACATATTTGTTGCTTATCATTTCTGTCTGACATGTTAAGTGTGTGTGTGTTTATTCCTCCTCAGAATTCCATAACAAGGTGGGGGAGGAGCTAAGTTGCATAAAAGTTTAAGACAGCTTTATGGATTGTAATTGCTTTTTGAAACAGCCATTTGTTTATGTGGCCATCTTTTATTTATTTATTTTTTGTATTGTAGTCTCTGACGTTGCTGGAGTATCTTTTGAAGACTGGTGATGATCGCGTGCTTCTGAAAATGAAAGACAACATCTACATCGTCAAAGCTC
>JAOWBL010036963.1:0-27820 GCA_028564865.1 Zenarchopterus dispar
GATGGATGGATGGATGGATGGATGGATGGATGGATGGATGGATGGATGGATGGATGGATGGATGGATGGATGGGCAGCAGCCTATGAGCCTGAAACTCCCTGCTGGGCTGCTAGAACTGAGGATGAGGGCTGAAACATCTTCAAGAACCAAGGAAGAAAATTAATTTGCTTCTTATCCAGGTTTTTTTTTTTTATTTAAAAATTTTTTTTTTTAGGATGTCCATGTTCTAGATGGCTGAGAAGCTACACCAGCATACATGTTGGTATATGCTGGTGTAGCTTCTCTTTCTCACCTGGCTCTTCAGGAACTGCCTCAGTCTTTGCAGGTACTTGGTTGTGACTGATTTCTTTGTGGCTTCTTGTCTTTTATCTTTGAGACCACAAGGTTTTTGACAGTTCATCTCCTCACTCCTCACAATTGTGTGATTGGACTCAAGAGATTAGATTCTTCAGTCTGGTTAGGTTCTTTATGAAGGTTCTTAATGCCATCTTGATGTTGTAGAGCCCTGAGTGTTCCAGCATCCAGTTACTGGATTTTCTGTGGTGAATTCAGATGGTGCAGATTTATCTCAACAATCTTTAGGTCTAAATAGGCTGTCCCATCAACCAGCAGCTGCTGATGTGCTCCTCTGTGCCCGTTCTTGGCCCAGCTTGTCCTGACCTGATCCTTTAATCTTCTGGGTTTTCATCCAGGTTTCACCGGTTGTGTTGTTCCTGTTTAGGTTTCTGGTTTTGGAAAGGTTTTAGTCTTGGCTTTCTTGTGGCCATTGCTTTTCTTAAGCTCCTATTTTGTTTAGATAAAAGCTGTCTAAATCCGGTGATCACTGTCCATGTGTGTCACTTGTAGTTTTGCTGTCTTTTGTCTTCCTGCCTTTGTTGTTTTCGCCTGTGTCTTATTATCCAGTTATCTCACAGTGTGTGTACACGGTCTTGTCTCTCCCTCTGTGCTCTGTTGGACACTCAGTTCAGCTTCCTGGTGTTTTCTTGCCAAGAAACCAGTTAGATGCAGTCTGTTAATCTTACTTTGTAGTTGGGCTTTGGCTTGTTTTATTGCAGTTTGTCGTGAATGTGGAGTGTTACGTTTTCCCTGTAAACCCTTGTTTGCTTTCTGTGGGATTTTTATCTTTTTTTCTGCATCCCTGCATTTTTTGCTATTTCTGTACTTGCTTTTGTTGAATTTTTCTTCTTCAAAATGTTCTAAATTTGAGCAATCCTCCAACTTCACACATAATACTGCTCATGTATTGATCCATATGCTTACTTATCTCCTCCCCCATTGAATCCAAGAACTGCCATTTTTTGGGGATCCTTGAGGCTTCCAGCCTTGAGATAACCACTCTGGATGAATCCCATCCACTAGCAGGTGGTCCATTTGTTCTGCGAGTCATTCATAAAGTGAAGTTAGCTGCAGTCCAAAACTTGAGACTCTTTCTTGGATGTCTGCCTTTGTGATAATCACACATTTGCAGGAATCTTGGGATTGCTGTGTTTGGCTATTAGATCTATTGAGGATTGTTTTTTTTCCAGATACTTTTCCAGTTTTGTTGCACCTGTTGCTTCAGTCTCATGTCATTGTACGTTTTATGAATAGTCTATCCAGTGTCTTTGTGTACTGTCTCCAGATTTATTTCTAATATGATTCCAAATCATGTATTAGTCTTTCTAAACTAAAGTTCAGAGACAACAACCATGCCTGTCCAATAACCAGTTTTCCATATTCACCTATATATAATCCAAACTCTCTGTCCCATGTTTGGGGTGTAAGGTTTAAGAAATGAGACAAACTCTTATTTTCTATTTAATTGGAATTTTCCTTTAAAGAAGCCAGGCAAAGAGAACAAGCCTTCCAAAGTCAGTGTTGTTCATATCATATTCCTTAAACTTTCTCATAATTTTCCTTTGAACGTTTGATCCCATCCCCGTCCTCTGATTTAGATGAGAAAAAAACATTCCCTCACGCTACCATGATAGTGGGCTTGTTAGTGAATTTTTATGCAAACTATTGCATTTAAAAGGAGAAACTAAAATGATCTCTGACTCTTGGTCTACAGAATCGATGCCATCTGCTCTTTGAGTATGGTTTACTCCTCCCTCTATGCTTTTTTAAATCATAATTATTCTCAGGAGTGCTTGTTCCATCACAAAGTGTTTCTGAGTGTCACCACAAATATGTGTGCATGACTAGAACATTGATAAATTACTATATGAAATCAGCTGTTTAGTGGTGGAGCTTCTTTGTGTGAATCATCGTGGGATGAGACTCCAAAGCAGAGTCCTGTTTAATTACAATCACTTACTGCTCACCCGTGGTAAAGATGTAAAAGTCTTAATTGCTCTTTTTCTAAATAAAGCACATTGTTTAAGTTCATAGTTTTGTGGTTTTGATGAATATGATTTCTCGGTAAATTTATGGGGCCTGTTTCTTAATTTGAAACTGAGCAGACTGAGATGGGTGGAGCTTGTCAAAAAAAAACAACCTAAAACATAAAATCAAAAAAAGCTGGCTTGCTATGAGACAAACAAATGTGCTCAGAACAATAAAAAGTATTTTTGTTACTTTATTTATGGTGTACATCTGGGCACATGCGATAAACTGTAAGCTGTGGGAACAAAAGCAAAACAAGTGGATTAACATGCAATCAGTCAGTGGGTGATACGAGAGTCACATCGTAATCCGAGATACCGTGAAAAAGTTTGATTTCTAAGATCTAAAGCTGGAACGCAACAAATATTTGAAGCACTAACGTTCAAACCTGACAATCAAAGCAAGAGTGCAGTTTGATATTCATGCACCGAGACGTGGCAGTACACAAATGGAGTCGGAGACAATCTGACAAAGGTCCAAAGAAATCTTTGGAAGAGCACTTGTAAAAATGCCACGAGATCTTTAAAATGTCAATAATATTTCAATTTTAAAACTCAGTGTGTCTGAGTTTAATTTCTGGTTTAGCCTTTGACTTTAAGTAATTTGCGAGTTATGAATCTAATTTCCTTTTAAATTGTAGCCAAAACAAATAATAATAATAAAAAAAAAAAAGATTTCTTCCTCATACTTTATAGACACACAGAACATCTAGAGTTGAAAGATCATCTCTTTGCAGCCCAGATGTAAAAGCGTTTATTGTGTGACAATACCATCTGGATTACAGTGAAAACAGTCACTTGAATGGACTGTGCATGAGAAGATGATCCAGTAATTGTCAGCTCAAATTTCTCTGCTGCTATTTCTCCATATTTTATCTCCAGATACTCACAGCTGCTGATAGTAGAAGGTTGGCTCCACCACGGTGGTGGTTCAACCCAAGAAACAAGCTTGCTTGTTTCTCAGGATGCTGGGAAAGAGATTTTGATTCTAAAATTGTTTTCAGTAAATTTACGGTTGCCTGACTTGGTTTAAAATACATTTCCTCTGAAGCCTGTTTATGTACTTCAAGAAACTTTCCAGAGTCAAAACAGTCTGAGGTCTATTATTAGATGGTAAATAGTATAAACCTTCATTAGGGACTAAAATGACAAAAAATAAATAAATAAATCTGATAGAATGAAATATAGTTTGCAGCAAAATGGCAAATAATGTTAGTTAGCATATAGCATATACCCCACATGGGTAGAGATACATTGCTGATGTGTGCTATGAGTTTATTTTCTGCTTACATAAGCAGAAAATAATTTTTTGGGGGTGCGGGGGGGCCATGTTTTTTTTTTCCAAAACCTTTTTTTACTGCTTAATCAGTTGCCTCTTCAAAAGAAAACTAAATGACTTGAAAACTGGATATATACAAATTTAAGTCAATATTGAAGCTTCAAAAAAGCGGAAAAGGATAATATGGGACCTTTAAGGGTACACTCGTGCTAGCCAGGATGCAGAAGAGAGTAACTTCAGCAACATGGGAATCAGTTTTAAAAAATGCAAATGGTTCTAAAACACATCCAAGAATGAAAATCAACATGAAGTGTGGCAAATGGTGGTGGTTGTTTCCAGACATCCGTTTCTAAAATGTGGAATAGTTACAAGCAAAATAGGAAAGTCATAGATAAGGAAACATCCACGTAGATCCAAGAGGATGTCAAAGGAAAGAAAATTCAAAAGGCATGTACCTTGAAAATAGAAGATTTCCTATAAAAACGGAAAAATAGAAAAACAAATGAGCAGAAATAGGACTCGATGGCACCGAAAAAGGAGAAAACAAAGTTATAGTGGACTGAAGACAAGCAGTCTTGGATTGACTGTGAATGATTTGATAAAAATAATATTCAGTGATCAATCATGGCTCTGCGCTGGGCAAGAAGATGATGTTGCAGCTTTTATTTTCTGCAAGTCCAGTAAAAACCTTTGACTTTGATTGTCTAGGGGGAAAAAAGTGAGCTAAGCTAAATTGCTCTATGAGAAAGTTGGATTAAGTTTGATGATGACTAATGCTTTTCATTAGTATAATCCATCCCTCAGAGAACAGCATGCTATCAAAGACTGAAGGGCTGCAACAAATAACTGATTTTTGTGATGATTCAGTTCATTTTTAATAATAAAAAAATGTCATTACTTAGAGGCATCTTATTCCAATTTTTGTGTCATACCTGTGATTTTATTTATTTTTCACATAAAATAAAATCTGTAAATGAAAACCCCTCCAAGAGGGGTGATTGCATATTGTTTTGCAACTCTCATATTAATGGAAAGGTCTCTTCATTTATCACTTGGTTTAGTTCACTACGCAACAGTTACTCTTGGCATTAAAAGGGTTGAAATGTTTTTCACCAGATGTCTACATTAGAGGGGAATTTCTTTCTGTGCATTACAAGACACACGCAGTCCATCAGTGCATCATAGTTTAATAGGCTTAAAAAAATCCACATTATTTGCCTCATATGTTCTTTTTTTTTTTAAATCTCATTTTGCTATTGTCAGGATTTTTTTTTCCCACTGCTGAAACTGGGTCAGAACGAATACAGAGTTTTAAGTGTCTGTTCTCGTGTCTTTAGTCAGCGTGGGTCCACTACAGCTGCCACATCCCAAATCCATCATGCTCAGTTCATATCTCTGTCATAAAGCGTCTCCAGCTTTACATAACCTCCACTGACATATTTGTCAAAATACAGCTATTGATATGACTCAGCTGAGTCTCAAGCCTGGCTATGTCTGAATCGATGTTACTTTAGGTCACTAAATTCAGGGTTGTGCAGAAGCATTTGAAGACTTATTCCACTGTTGTCCTGGTGTTGCTGTTTGCCTGAGTTACGCTGGGGAAAAAAAGCTTGTTTGAATACAGTTATATTTATGACATTTAAAATGCATAGAAATTTATGTGAATACATGACTCCTGAGATAGATAAATAAAGAAATATGAAGCATGGGACATAAAGGGTGAGTGTGTGAGTGTTCTGTCAATGACTGCAAGCCATCCAGTCATCAAACTAGAAAAATGCCCCAAACTATGATGCTACTTCCACCATGCTTCACAGCTGGCAGTCATCACCACAAAGGGGCACATACTGCTTGTTCTTGCTTATTAGTCATTATTCTGTTTAAAAAACAAAACAAAACATAAAATTGTGGCAATTTAAAAGGGTCCTCTTATATGTTTTGTTTTGGGGTTTTTTATATATAGATTTGCAACCACAATCTCCACACAGTTTACACAAACAGTGGTTGCCACATTACGTGAAAGAGACAACTTTGACCATTTCCACAGCCATACCCTTTCCTCTGTGATGCAATTTCTATAAGAGCCTCAGTAATTGAGGGTTAGCATGCAGCATAACACCATACTCTCAGCAGATGTTGGATGAACTTGTGTGAGAATGTAATAATGAAAACATGGCCCCCACTTCAGCCTTGTTGGTGGGCCGGGAGATTTTGAAATCCGTTTCTTTTGTCATCTGCAAGAACTAAAAGGAAGAGATGTCAGCAGTGCAAAATGACTGCACTTGAACCAAACTCTTGTTGTTGCAGCTGCTTGTTTGTCTTGACAAGCTGGCGTTTGGCTACATTCTCATGGGATCCTTGAATGTCCATGCTTACTTGTGCATTTGGTGCAAAAAAGGTGAACTTGGATATATGCTGAAGTTTTTACTCTCATACTGAATGGAAAATTATTTTAAATGAATAATCCGTTTTGGATTTAAAAATTAAAAAAAAATAAAACAATCATGATCTCAAGAATGAGACTGAATCATCTGATAACTAAAGAGCCAAAGCCTTAATAAATGCATTAGTCAAAGTTTTCATACCCCCTCAACTTCTTCATTTACTACGCTGCAATGCATTATACCAACTGTGTGTAATTATTCCCATTTATCTACTGAATAAGTGCCCCACTAATTGATTTTACATGTCGCCCCCTTCCTCTGTTTACTAAAGCTCTAAGTATCAAGGGTACGGTATATCTTTAACCATCCAGATGTGGCTTTTTAAAAACCATCTGGATTTGGGTCCACCTCAGCTTCTCCATTCAGAAAGTAAACACCATCCAGGAAGTGCAGGTACACAGCAATTAACGTGACTCTGTCCGTTAACATGTTAAAATAATACCCACGGAGATTTGTGCAAGAGGGGAACAGATGCAGAACAATCAATTTAATGCAACGTGACAGGGAGCCCTTTACTGAATTATTGGTTTTTGAAATATGAGTTTTGCTGGTAATTAAACTCCAGGGACATTTCGCAATTTTGCTTTTTGGAGCATTAGCTATGTGGCCGTGTTCACGCTGCGTAAGCAATGCACTACATGTGAACTTTGACAGTATTTTAATTCAGCTCCAGGAGGCTTTCTGTTTGGAAAAAAAAGAAGAAAATTCAGCATGTTCACCATATGCAAATCATTTTTTTGTTATTTTTACAGCGATCCAGATGTATTTTTCTGCTGTGTCCTTAGTTGATTTCTGTCCTTCTCGATGAAGTGAAGCTCTGTGGAACTGAAAATATCAAAGCTTTAAGACAAAGAGGCAGTGTTGCAATTGCAAACTTCTTTGTCAAAGTGCTGTTTGTCAGGACAAACAGTGTGTTTACACTCTAAACTACAGGTTGAAACCTTTGTTTATGTTCTAAAACAATCACAACCTGTTTTTGTTTTAATATAGTTTACTATTGACCTCACACATGTCCTCAGGCTGGCCGTGTCCTGCCACCAGGTTGTAAAAAAAAGTGTTGCTTCCTGAAGTACAGTATTTCAAGGTGAAATTCAGTGGCATTTCACTTTAAAGCCTGTGGGTAATCCATTAATCGACACGTAACTATATGAAAGGAAAACAAATGAAAAGTCTAACCATGAATTTTCATGGCACAGCTGCCACCCTGACTGCAAAATGTGGATTTATAGAGTAATAATTGCCCACAGAATGTCTTTATGGTGCATGTGTGTGTGTCTGGGTGGGTGGGTGCTGGTGTTGTGTTCTTGTTGGGTCTTCAGAAAATAAAAAAGTATTTTGATAAAGTGACATAATCGTTCAGATAACCATCATCGTTAATACTTGGATAAAAATGATTTTTGTCATTGGATTCTGGAGCCCACGGATGTCATTAAATGCTGGGTTTTGAGCTCCTTTACTTCTCTGCCATTTTGTGGGGCTTGGAGCTTCGTCTACAGGAACTGAGAAGCGAGCTCTCTTGAGGTCAGGCGACGGACTTGGCAACTGAAGAATATTCCATTTCTTTGCTTTGAGTTTCTGTTTGGGGCCATTATCCATCAACACAGTGAAGCGCAGTCGATCCGCTTTGTAGCATTTGGCTGAATATGAGTAAACAGTATAAATCTACACGCTTCAAATTTCATCTTGCTACTTCTCTCAGCAGTCACATCATCAATAAACACCAGTTATCCAGTTCCATTGGCAGCCAAACATGTCCATACCATAATACCGCCTCCACCATGTTTGATGTGGTACACTTTGGATCATGAGCTGTTCCTTTCCTTCTCCATCATTTTCTCTTTCCGTCCTTCTGATACAAGTTTATTTTGGTTTCATCCATCCAAGAAATCTGAGTCCAGAACAAGGGAGGCTTTTTTGGTGGGTAAAGTCTAATCTAGTTTCCGTGTATTTGAATGTTACCAGTGACTTGCGTCCTGTTGTAAACTCTTTTCATTTGCATCCATGAAGGCATCTCTTGATTGCGGATTTAGGTGCTTTTATTCTCCAGAGAACTCTCAACCTTACTTGGTGTTGTCATGGTTTTTTTTTTCTTCACCAGTGAAAGGAGTATGCATTCAGTAATTTTAGTTGTCATCAGCAGTCTTTCAGGTCTTATGATGTTGTTGAGCTCACTAGTGTTTTCTTTCTTTATAAGAATGAACTTAAGTGTAGAGGGCACATCTAAGGTTTGTGATATTTCTCTTCAAGATTTATGTCGTCTATTCAGCATAATAAGTGCCTTCTTCACTCGCATTGAGGTCCACTTGGACTTCCAGTCAAACTGATGCCCAATGCCAACTCAAATCAACTGCAGGACCTTTCATTGGCTTTATTTGACTTGAAGTCAGGAGGGTATGGACAGCACCTGGCCACTTAACTTCTTTTCAGTCCAAATACTTTAAAGCCCATGAAAACTGGATGTACTTTCCTTAAAATGGTTGTGATTCCTAAATGATAAATACCATACTTTTATTAAACTCTCTTAAATGAAAGCCGAAAGTCTACACTTTGATCACATCTTGATTGTTTTATTTCAAATCTGCTGCGGTGGAGTATAAAGGAAAAATTATTTTAAAAATCTGTCATTGACTAATAACTTCTGCCCCAGAGTTGTAATAGGTCTGAATTTTTTTAATAGTTTTTATTTTTATTTGATTATTTCAGTTTTAGTTTTGAAAAAATAGTTTTAGTTTGATTTTAGTTCCATTCTAGTCTTAGTTTTAGAGGTACTGACTTACAGATATTGATGAAAAAGTCTAAGAAGAAAGAATCCTGTCAATAATGCCTAACTATCAATCACTTATTCTTTATTTACAGTAATTAGAATTTGAGAAAATAATTAATGATAAAATTAAAGCCGCAAACATAAAAAAAAACAAGGCATGAAACAAAAATGAAAACAAAGAAGTGGGTATGCATGGTGAGAGAGTTGGACATAACTATTAGATGGACGATCATTTCATTTTGTTTTGTTTCTGATTTAAGAAAAAAAACAGGCTAATATAAGTTTTACCTTTGAAAAATATAATTTAACAACCATTTGATGTAACTTTGCTAATTCACAACTTTTTAGGAAAGGTCTGTTTGCTGATTCTCCATTAGAGCTAAGAAACCAAATCAGAGCATGGGAAGTCTTTACTTTTCCTCAAATCTGCCATCACTCAACGTGTCACGAAAAAGAGGGAATAATTGGCTGGAATAGACATTACACTCTATAGAGATGAATGTGATCTGGAAAAAAGAAACAGTACCAAGTGTGCTGCTGAAAGCTTTTTGCCACCAGAAATGTGGAGCCTCTCTTTAATGTTGTTGCATAACTCGTTGAATTATTCCAGACCAGACAAAGAAAAGGGAGTCTTTGATGACATAACAGTGCCATCTCAAATTATTTATGACAGCATGTTTTGGATAAATATGATGGGAAAGTCGTTTAAATGGTAATGAACTGTCCTAGGGGGTAAAATCACTGTCATTTCTTACAAAGGATGTGACCCTCATGGGTTTTTAGAATAAGCCTAAGAAAAGTCTGTGAAATGGATCACAAGACGAGTAAGTCGCTTCATCCCATCACACATGAAGTGACAGTTAACTTTGTTAACAGCTGCTAGCGTGCTTTAAACTTTCTCGATACATTCCTGAAGACTTTTCCAGCAAACTGCAGCATGTCTGTTGCGGTTGCACCATTTCCAGGATTCTCTCGTTGGGCAGCAAATTGGAGTTGACTTGACTGCATTGCTGAAATAGACAGGTGGCCTTGTTGAAAAAGAATCACCCAGCAATGCCTGCAGTTATCGACCGGTCTAAATAAAGCAAAATCACAGTTGTGGAATATGCAGAGCTGCAATGTCCAGTTTGATTTTCACACAAGATGAAATTAACTGAGAAAACAGACCAAAAAAAAAAAAAAAAGACATATTTCCTGGAGAGCACCTAAAGTTGCTTTATTTGGAATAGGGCTTTATATTTCCGTGAAGTAATCTGGCCAATAAAATTCAAAACTGTAACAAATGTGCTATATGTTATGTACTACATGTTATGTGGATTCAATGAATATACTTTTATATTTCCTTTGTGGTTGAGGTTTATGTCTTTCGTGCTTTAGCAGAGCACTCAGAGACATTACACACTCCTCTATGTCTAGATTACTGAGGATTTTTTCCCCTTGAGCCTTCAAACCCATTCACAGTAAATCAAACTAATGTTTTTTTCTTTCTTGTGCATCTCCCCTGCTTGAGACAGTAAAGACTTGCCAAAACCTAACGTTTAACCTTTAAAATATAGCTTTCACAAGTTACACACACCATTATGTGAAAAGATGTGTTGCATGAAGACATGTTTTAAAGGACAGTGATTAAAATCTTTTTTTCTTATTGCTTTACCAGTGGTTCTGCTGGTAAACTGTAAAATGCTTGTTTTGGTCAGCAAGAGGAGTAAATCTGAGAATAGTGATGTCTTTTTCTTTTCTTTTTTTTTTTTTTTTTTTTTTTTGTTTTTGAGTTGTTGCTATTGACCAGTGTATTTTAATGTTAACTGCCAGCCTTCAGCCAAAAGTGTTAATTATTGCACTAAACCATCATCTCACTAAACCACTAACAAAAAATGTGTTTTAATATAATATTGAGTTCTTATAGAAAAAAACTGTACAGTATTCAGTGGCATTTGTATCACTGCAGTAGGAGCTGCTATAAGCATGCCAGGAGGAGGTAGACGTCTTCATGAACATATTAAAACTGATTTCATGAAGTTATGAAGCAAATCTGATTTGTCGTAGTTACGTCTGAGTTCAATGCATGTGTATGTTGGAATGTTTAAAAGAAAACAGAATGCATTTAAAAAAATTTTTTCAAAAAATATTGCATTCAGACACTGTTCGAAACACAGGAGGATAAATAATCAACTCCTGCTTTGCATGTGGTTGCGCCTCATTTCTTGTGTGTGTTTTATTGACAAAATGTGGTTTGGAAACCAGGTAGGTGACTGTATCGCTGTCAGTTCAAACAGTCTGGCTAGCCCCCCAGCCCCCGTCACCCATCATTTATGTCGTATGATCGCCACAACAACATCAAGATCACAAAAATCAGTCATGTAGTCTGAACAGCACATAAATTTGTCCATACTGATGCCTCATCTAAATCTTGGTGAGAAAGTGTGTATTTGCTCATGCCCTGAAATGTTCTTTTAAGTGACAAATAACTATATGTGAAAATTTGAAGGACATTCCACAAATGTAAATAATTTCAATTATTTGTTGTATTTAGGTTTACTTTAAAATCATAGAATGTAAAATGAAATTCAAATTTAAAATAAAAAAAAGGCCAAGCCTAGTACCATAAGGTCCAGATGTGTGGGCCATGTCGTTATACTCTGCAGGAGCTGTGTACACTGTAATTAACAGACATCACAGCAATCATTTTTCCGACTGACTCCCAGTTCATTGGCTCATGCGCCTCAGCGGCAGAGGCAGAGCAGCCTTTGTTGTGGGAGCGCCACATCCTCATGTGGACGAGTTGTTAAAATTCACAAGATGATTGACGCCCAGCAATCAGAGAAAGCCAGGGGCCAAGTGATCTGTTTGTGTGACTGATACCAAAAATAAACGCATCAAGTACAGCTGAGGGGGGAAGAAATGGAAAGTTTTGCAGGAGAGCCCACCGCATGATAAGCATCTGGAAATTAAAAGCAACCAAACCAATAATTACATGGAGGCTTTAATTTGAAGTTCTGTTTCGCTTCTAAACATCTGCAAAGTAAGTGCACCTACATGCTACACCGGTTGAGTTGATTTCGAATATCACTACAAATGTCCTCATCCCCTCTCAAAACTAAACTCCTCTTCCTCCAGTGTTTTCTTTTTTTTTTTTTTAATTTCAACGTCAAACAAATGTCTAAGATTCATACCAGTAGTCTTCAAAAAAAAAAAAAAAAAAAAACCGCAGTGAAACCATCCAGTTTCACATTCCGAAATCTTGGATTTGACTGTACGTGACCTCTTTGTACCATCACTGCCAGGGCTTTCTCGGGATGAGAGAGATGAACACATGTCCGCTTGAAGACGGGGGGAATTCCCTCTCTGGAAGCACCTTTGCAGCATTTTTCCACCTTTTTCCTCCCGCTCAGAGTCGATGTGCTATGTTTTATTTCCTCCAGAGGCTGTAAAAGAACAAAGCATCTTATAAAGAGCATGTTTTAACTTGGAAGAAAATGAAGATGGGTTTTATAGTCGCTACATCTGCAGAAAGCAGTGATAAAACAGATTCCACTCTTCCTTTTCACTGTGTTATTACAGGTATCTTTACAAGTGTTGCATGTCAGACTTATTGCCAAGAAAAAAAAAAGAAAATACCACTATGGTTTTAATGACAGAGTCCTTGTGTGTGGTAGCTGTTACAGTTTGTCAGGACAAGCTGTTGCTGCAAATGAAAACTATTTTGATGTCATTTAATGACTTTTCAGCACCTGAGGGAGTTTATTTTTACTTTTATTTTACAAGTAAGTCCAATGTAAAATTTAAACTGAGAAATGGGCAAAGTGATCCACAAGTGGAGGATTTGAGGGATCAATGTGCAAACACGACTGGATAGAAATTGATACATTATATTGGGATTATGTTATATTAAAAAAATGAAACCCCAAATGTTTAGTAAGCAGATGTGGATGCAACTTAAACAACCTCAACAATTACATAATTCCATCATAATGTAAACAATATGAGCCAAAGATATGTCAGAATCCTTCAAAATCTTTATTTTTCTTTCCATTTCAAGCCTGCAATAAATTCAAAAAGAAGTTGGGATAGTGAAGCTTTAACCATTTTGTAACTGCAATTCTTTGTCACAGCTTTTAAAAGCCATTTTCCAATTTAGGAAATAAAGCTGCAAGCTCCTTTCTATTCTTTTTACAAAAAGGTCTTAAGGGTTTTGTTAAAGATGGAAGATGGTGGTGGTGAGATGGATGGCTGCTAGCGCTCAGCATCCTCCACAACTTTGTGCATTTTTCTGGCATACGACTTTAGAAAAGTCAGACTCTTCTGGACATCCAGCAAAATCCATGACCTGGAACTATACTCCCAGACTTTTCAGTAAATATACGACAGACTACTTAAGCAGAAACATTTTGCCACAGGAACAAGGGGAAAAAATGCCAAAATCCTTGTCAAGCTAAGGAAATGACAGAAACATCCTCTGCTTCTCAGGGTTCTTCTAACAAATGTCCAAACTTTGGAAAACAAGCTGGATGAATTAAGGGTCAGGATGACTTTCCATCAGGATATTGAGAACTGCGATACATTTATTTTCACAAAGCAATAGCTTGATCCATGAAAATTAAACCACTGACTGTTGCTCCTGTGGGTCTTTGTGGGTTTCTTCATTCATCACTGGGACCAAACAAAGCAGTAGAGAGGTGACGTGTGCCTCATGACCAACAAGCAATGGTGTACAGATGCACGAACATTTCGGTAAGGATGGATTTAAATTTCCTTTATTCATCTTTTGAACGGCAGGAACAGAAAACAAGGCTAGCCTCAGTTCTTCATTCAGCAGAAGTCTGACAGCAGTGAAATAAAAATCTGCAGGCAGTCTTTCTACCCACAAACTGCTTACACCCTACTGATGTTCAGGTTGTGCATGTGTTTCCTGTTCATGATTTGCTGTCTGATGTTGTCTCTGACGGGGGGGTTCCCAGTTTATCATGCACATCTGGAAGTTTTCTGTGCAGCGCTAGGAGGCATCATCAATTTGTCGCTGGGCTATCGATGGCCAAGCAAATTGAAAAAGTAGAGGTGGCTCTGCTCTGTGTTACATATTCCAATCCTGTCTTCTGGATTTCCTTTCTGCCTTTGGTGGATCATATTCAAAATACCCTGAAAAACACTCTCTTTGTCATTTGTCACATAAGCCTGCTTTGTTTCCATCTCAGGCGTGGAGGCAGTCATAGTCAGCGCTCCTTTGTTACAATACACAAAAACAAGCCAATCAATGACAGATATTTGCCAGCACCAAAGGGTAAGAGTCCAAGACACTCCTCCTTGATTGGAAAGTGACCAAGTTATCAACTATTGTGCTGTGTGTTTAAGTTGCAAGGCATACTGTACAGGGATCCTACGCCCCTTCCATGTCTCCTTAATCAAGCCGTTGTTTGTCCTCTGCTCTCCTCTTCCTTAGCTGATGGACAACCAACCAGCTTATCTGACTACAAGATGTACTGTTGTGGATCAAGCCTGATATACCTGGCGGGCTGGAAGGGTTATAAACTAAGGAAGCTTTTTGAATCCCCTGGTGCCATAGTTGGAGATGTCACGGGTGCAAAGGTTTCCTCGTTGGATTCCTGATGCCCTCAGACATGTGCCAGGTTGTCCCAGTTTTGTCATATCACCTAGAAAGGTGTCGGTCCTTCCCCAGTCCATGTTTCTACTAATGACAGGGTCCTCCTGCGCTGGTGTTGCAGTGCTCCAACCTCAAGAGTAGATTGTTGATGCAACTTGGTTAGTCTCATTCAAGCCATACATTTTTCTATGCTAGCCTCCTGATTTTATTTAATCCATTTCTCACTGTCTTTCTGATCTCACAGACACAACAATCAGCAGTGTGTCGGTGGAATCTGGCAGATGTGTATTCTCTGGTCTTAGAAGAGATTGCGACCAGTATGAGAGGTTTGTTTTAGAAGTCAAAAAGCACATTTTATGTGACACCACCCTTCCTTTTTTTTAAAAAAAAAAAAAAAGATAGCAGAGAGGACGAGACATGGCTAGAAACATCTTTAAACAAGCGGTTTGATGTGAGTTTTTCCCCTTACAGGTACAAGCATTTGGACACACTCTCTTCATGTGGTCCTGATGCAGTGCTGGGGATGGAGACAAACCCGTGTCACTGTGGGGTTGCCGCATGTTTGTGCCCGGGGGAATCCAGGGGTTTTGTTTGTACACCTTCTTGCTGCCAGATGCCACTGACCACAACCACCATGTTAGGTTCTGGTCAGCCCAAACAAGTCAAAGAGCATGACTGTTTGATGTCAAGAATCAAATTTCAATACCCATCCAAATTTGTTTAAATGTCTTCAATATTTTTGAAGTTTTACTGCGCAGACGGAAGCATACTGTTATACAATTAAATTGAGTCGTATTTCAGGTTACACATACAGTGCTAGTAGATATCTGTGATTTTGGGCAAACTAGACTGGAAACTTAATTGTGGCAATGAAGCCATCGTTACCTCAATTGTGGAAAATCGTTCTAAATAATCTCCAATAGTCAGAACTACAAATGAAAAGCACTCAAATTGTAAATGTCAAGGATTTAGTCCAAATAAAAAGGTAATAGAGAGTTTATGAATTCTGAAAACACTTCAAGTTGTTTTTTGTATAAAATAAAATGGCTTCCATTCCTTTTTATAGTCCTGTTTAAAACTATAAACAGAAGAACAGAACTTCCTGCCATCTGAATCACCTGTATGTTCAACAAATAGGAAAACCTGTAATACATGTTAAGGTTGTGAATAAGAACAAACAGGAAAGATGACAAATATCTGCCTTATTTCCCATAATGCTCCCAGTGCTCCCTGTTCACACAAGCACATGAGCTCATATAATAAACACACAAAAATAGATACAGACAGCCAAAGGGGGAGGGGGGGGGGGACTGAAAAAGAGAGAGGAAAAAAAAGCAACTGTCCACATGACAGTCTGCTGAAAACATTATTCTTGCCTTTTGTTCTTACAACCAGTGACTCCTAACTTCTTTTCAACATGGAAATTTATTGACAGAGCCCAATTATTGACAACTTTTTTAATCTACAGTGAATGTGTGTGGACTTTATTCATGTTTTGAATGGCCCAAATGGTTAGATTTTCATGTTTTTAATCATTTCTCAGAGGAACGAACACTGCCTCCATCTTCCACTCAGCAGCAGTCTGGCAGCAGGGAAACGAAAATCTGCTGGCAGTCATCTTACCCACAGCCTCCTCAGCATCTGCAAAGCTGCATGGACTGACTGATCTCAGCCCGGATGAAAATGTGTGAAAACAGTCAAGGAAGGTCGTGTGATCAGGTCTGACTCCTGGCTGAATGGTGTTGAGGTGCTCTGGGTGTTTTGATAGGAGGTAAGTGACATTATGCCCAAAGCCAGAAACAAATTATAAATCTCACACATCTGCAAAATCTCTTAAAAACACTCACGCACAAAGCATTTTGAAAACCCCAAGAGTTCCCAGCACTGAGGCAAGCTAAGGCATCTACTTGTCTTGAGCTTGCCTCCTTTTGAATGTTACAGCACACCCAATAGTCTGCCTGTTTATTAGCTTCATACTGTCATAAAAACAAAGTTGAGATGCCTACTGTTTTATTGTGCAATGGAAGGTTTAAAGCTCTAAAATGTAGAAAATTGTCCTCAACATTGCATTGAAAAGCTTGTATTAGGAAAAAGCAACTGGATAATCAAGGATGCAACATCAGAAGTAGGCACTGTGTATATGAGATACGTCATCAAGATCAGGGACAGACTGTATTTCATGTAAAAGTATGAAATATAGTCTTTTCTTTTTATCTGCTGTTTATTCTCTAGCTACAAACTATAAAACAAGCTCAAACTTTAAAAAAAAAAAAAAAAAAAATCACACACTTATAGACACATTCCTTTGAGAGAGCGTTCTAGAGTTAAAGCAGCACAAAGGTACTTTTGTCAATCTTATCCCAGCCCGATAAGAGTCACTTTTGTGATGCTTCGGCCTCTGCCAGGATACCCATATCATCTCTGTGAGCTAGTTTCATTTTGTTTTGTTTATATGTCTAGTCCCATGGTCCATGATGTAAAAAAAGCTGTAAAATACATCTACAAGAGAAAAACATGGTTAGACACTTGATAAGGCACTAATGTAATAAATAACATATACATAACAAGTTGCTAAGGGAGCACAGAGCACACAATACCTATAAAATATAACACAAGATACATATCCAAACACTTACTATACAATTAAAAGAGAATAGGACATCATATAACATTTGATCACAACATCAAACATCACAGCAGGCTTGTCTTTTACTGTTGGCAGCAATAGGTGTTGATGAGCCACATTTTCAATTTTTTTGTGAAGGCCTTGTATGTTGTAAGCAGTTTAACTTCCTCAGGTACTGAGTTCCACTCACTAGCGCTCCTCACTGAGTAGGCCGACCTACTGATAGTGCTCCTGCACAGAGGAATGAAACAGTCACTTCTGACCTCGAGTGGCACGCTCAGAACTGTTTCTTTGGCTGATGAACTCTGCCAGAGGATCTGGGGCCAAATCACACAGTACTTTATAAATCAGTTTTAAATCTGCAGATGTGTGAAGCATATCTCAGTTTAAAAGACTGGATTTTTTAAAGATTGCACAGTGACAATAGTGCCTAGGTTTTTTTTATCCATAACTTTAATTGCTTGTTTGTACAAAACTTCCAGTGTTTTTTTTGAACTCTGACCAGCCTGGGACCAACTGGTTAGGCAATAGTTGAAGTGACTGAAAATCATTGAATGCAAGTACATTTTTGTGGCTTCAGTTGACATTTCATTTCGAATTGCACAAACATTTGCGAGATTTAACTTGATTTTTATACACAATTTGTCAATACGGGCTTTAAAAGGAAAGCTGTGAATCTATTATTAACCCAATATATTTATATTGACTGACAATTTGTATTTTTTCTCCATTAAAATGTATGTTGGGGTCAGGTGATACTCTATTTTAGTGAAATACATGCCTACAGCTTTAGAAACATTCAGCTAAAAAGTCTAAATTACATCTATCGTGCCCATATACACAATATCCATCAAGTGGAATGACTGATTTGAGTCTTTTCAGAGGTGTAAAATAACAGTTTATGTAGGTCATACGATGATTGCCCCAGATACTAACATTAACTGTCATTTTACTGCAAATCCATTGTCTTTTCTCACCATAAAACTGCTGTTTTATATAAAGGTTTACACACCATCTAAAAATGGACCCAGAGTTGTTTCGACTCCAGAATGTTCCTTTAAGCCACAAAAATACTGAAGTTTCTTTTTTCTTAAGCCAAGTGCTCTTCACAACACACACACACACACACACACACACACACTCACACACACACACACACACACACCAAAATTACCTGAGAATATCTGCAATGTGTTTCTGCAATGACTTAAGAACAAATCAAAACAACTGAGGACTTAGTGATCCTTGGGAAGCAAAAAAAAAATCCACAGACCATAAAATGTTGATCAGTCTGTGACTTTGTGATAGTATCTGGCACACTTTTTTGCCGCATCAGCATCTTCTCCTTCCTCTTCATCCCTTTTCGCCTCTGAGCGTGGGACTTAGTGCTGATTGAGCGCATTCACTCACCACTCTCTGATCAGGCCCCATCTTAATCCAAAATCCAGTTGAGGTGTTTCCAGTGTTTTCTCTGTGCCTCAAACAAATCTCCTGGAAATACAAGCTTTGCAATAAACCGCTGGACAGAAAAATGGAGGAAAATGTTTCTGCACATGGCTGGCTCAGGATGGGAAGAGGCTCAGACAGTAATATATACTCTGTTGGGAGACACTGCCAGAGACCATTGAACATTGAAAAAAATTATATCTTATGCACAGCAACAGAATGACAAATAATGTTCTTGTTGTAACAAATTTATTTGTGATATGACAGCATGGTGGCTTCACGAATTAATGAGATGACATGTGTTCAGAACATGTCATTGTAAGAGAAATCTGATTCTTCTTGTCTTTGCAGCCATATATCAAATTTTTTCCATCCTTTTTTAATCACACACAGACATATATTACATATATTAATGCTGCTAAACAACTCTATTAGTACAAGAGGAAAAGTAAGCTAGGAGGTTTCTCTGTCTTGTGTGGAATCACTTGGAGATAGATATTGTAAAAGATATTGAGCTTTACAAAGTTGTGCCAGAGTTTTCAGTTGAAAATGCATTAGTTTGACTGGAAAACTGGACAATATTATTCACCTGCTCAAATATTCTTTGACACAACATCTTGTTTGCAATGTTTTTTTTTCTGGAATCCATTGGAAAAGTACAGCATTTTAAAAGTAGAAATGCATATGCAAAAAAAAAAAAAAAAAAAAGGGAAAAAAGAAATTGGGCAGGACATTACAGTACAAATGGACTGCTAGTTGATTAACTTGCAAATGTAGACACTTGTGCAAACACTGCATCTATCTTTGTCTATCATCACCATCTTTATCATGGGAGGATCATCTGAAGTCATTTGCAGTTTAAAATCTCTGTTTTATTTGCCAGGGCTTTGGTTAGATTGTTTTCCACATACTCCAAAACATAGCTGCCTCCAGTACAGACTTCTATTCAAATGATCATTTCACATGAAGTCATTCTTATGCCATGAGCTAAATTCACTCTCTGATGTTACTGGAGTGATGGTTCTTCTAGGAGTAATCCCATGGGGATCCCGGTGATTTTTCCAGCCATATTTCACTCTTATGCTTCACTTTCACTCTCTTGTTCAAACACAGTCACCTCTGGTTCCAGTAACATTAAGACGGCAAACTCAAAGCTTCAAAAACCACAGTTCACATACCAGTGCCTGATGTCATGATTACTGATCGATCATTTAGTTAAACAGGAACATGCTTTATCAAGCCAGTGTCAACAGCCATTGGAGGAGCTGCACTTTTGTGTTTTGAAAGAAACGTCAACCTTTCGGGGAGCAGCAGCATTCTAGTATTTAAAGCACCACTACCATAATTGTCTGAACAGTTAAAGTATTAGTTTTAATTCCATTTGAAGGAATATTTTCTTACTTTTAGGAAGCATCATCTAGCTTGTGTCCACTCTTGTCCGTCCTGTCAGTAAAAATCACCCAAAGTAACTCTGGACTGCATGACTGGGTCTCACTTCACAGCACTATGTGACACATCAGCAACACTAAAGCTAGCTCACAGAGCTAGTTCTGGTCAGCTTGATGGCAGAGCAGATTAAGAGACTTCAGAAAGTAATGAGGAAAGAGAAAAATGGGAATAACGGAGCAAGAGAACAAACAAGACAGTACTGTAAAAGTGACTTACCACCCACTGAGCTACAAATGAGAAGAGTTCCTCTGAGCTGCTTTAAATGACCCCGATAGCTTTATGTGGACTTCATAGCCCATGTCAAAGTGGCAGAAGTGACTCTTCATTATCCACTTTTTTTTTTTAACCATACTACGATAAAGCAACTTAACTAAATATTTACCAGCTTTGTTACAGTTAAAGCATTTACTATTAAATTTACTGAATGCAACAGTTATAAATTTAACATTTTTGCTATATTACTAAACTTAGAACTACAGCATAACATAGTTAAAAGGATCGTGCTCTGCAGAAACTGCCTGCATGGTAACATTTATGAGCCTGTCATTCCCCAATGAAGCTAAAAATGGTAATAAAATTAAATTAAATTAGCAAACACACATGCTGACAACAGCTTCTACAATTCACTGATGGCCCACGGGGGCAACAAAGTCATTTGCAGTAATCTATAAGTTCTTTGTTTTTCTACATTACCTGCTGACTGTACAAGACTAGCACCTTGTTCAGTTCCAACTTAACTGTTGGGAAGATTTCTGTAGAGGTAAATACCTCTGGCAGAGAGGAACATTGTGCACTTAAGACACATGGACTAGAACACAAAGAAAAAACAGAGCTCCATCTGCAGAAATTTACACTTACTCAAAAAGAAATGAGAGATGGCAAACAATGCAGAGAACAAAAACAGTGTTCACAAGGCTCTATTGGAAACAAAATTGTGCCTACATTACTTTTGCCTCCTACTTCTGTGTTTTTCTATTAGCTTTCCATTTATCACTTTATGTTTTTGTCATTATCATTCGCTGTCCTAACCTCTGTGATCTTATGTGTAGTGGATCAGAAGAGACAGCGATTGTTTGTCCTACTGTTAAAGGCAGGGTAGGTGATTTTTGCATGACAACATGCCTATTGGTATCTGAAATGAAATATCAAATAATGGAGTAACTTCTCTCTCAATCTACCTCCAGTTTTCCCAAAGAAAACCACATCATTAACTCTCCCAAGCCCCCAAAACCCAGTTCATGTGCATGAGTATAAACTATCTTGTTGTTGATGATTGGCTAGGAGAAGTTTTACTATGGATTGAAAGTTTGTTTTTTTTGTTTTTTTTTTAACAGTTTACTCTCAGGATAGGCAGGTAGCACAACAAATGTGACAAAAAAAAAAAAAAAGGTTTTCAGGTAAGAAATGAAATTGCTTACCCTGCATTTATTCTTGTTTTTAAAATCATATTTCCTCAGTCCACATGTATATGATTTGCACACCAATAGTGGAATGGTGATACACAGACTATATTGTAAGTACTACAATGATTATTACAACAGCACTGTTTTATTTTATCTGATGTCAACCAGTATGAGCAACAACGTTTGTTTTTCTTGTGCTATCTCTATGCCTTCTTATATATGCTGCATTTTTACTCAGCTTAATTTCTAGGAAAGCCATTTTTAGCAACAACTTTTGTTTCTGTTGTTGGTCGCCCCAGTAACTTAGAAATATCAACTGAAAGAACACCCACAATAACATTAACCAGAAGTCTCTAATTTTATAAATCTAACTTCACCTGAAGAAATCTGTTTATAAGATAGTGGCAGGACCCAATCGCAGGAGATGAGAACAGCAGGAGATCAAAACAAAAATCCTTTAATCAAATCAAGAGAGGTACACAAATAAGAATGCTACAAAAAAAAAAAAATTCTTACACAAGTAAAAGTTCATCCAGGAAGACAAACAGTACAAAACAGCAGGGAGAAAGGGGAAACACAAGGCAAGATATACAAACAAGACTAACAAGACACAGGTGCAAACAATCAGGGCAGACAGGAGCAAGGAAAGTCAAGCTACAACTAAACACAGGGACACAGACTTTCAAAATAAAACAGGAACTAACCAAAGACCAAGTCCATCACCTTTAATGATATTTGTGTTTTGAGTTCAGCAATACTTGCATATACAATGAATAAGAATAATAGAGGCAATGAAATAAAAACAAAAACTAATGCTTGTGCAGCTACTCTGACAACACTAACTTTCCAGCATATTACCAGATTTAATGCTAGTTCCTTCTTTGAAAGAAAAAAACAATTATTGAATGACAAAGTGATGAAGTTGGCAACAATATAGAGATGTTGTAAGTCAGCAGGGTGGAGATGGTGGTGATATACAGTAAGTGTAACAATAGAGAGGGCCTGATGGCTCACTGTAAAGCACAATGTGTGAATAATTTTCTGCAGATTGAACATAACAACATGATCATATAATCTATGCAATGTGTGTAAACATGTATTAGGTAAATGAACAAAGTGAATCTATTTTGTGTTATCCAGAAAACAGTCTGGACCCTGTGATTTATTGAACTGTTTATCTCCACTTTGTCTCAATTCTTCCATCCATTTTATCAGGGCTCAACAATCAAACGCTTTCCATGCTCACACATAAAACAACTTTGTAGTCAAAGAGGAGATCAATCTTATCAGCTACCTGTATAAACTCATTCCAGAAACCTGCGGTTTATTTGAAGCTACAGTGATTTCTGTGTTGATTTGTGTCTTAGGTGTACTTTGTTTCCAGTCTGTTTATCGTTAGCATTTTTCATTGTGCATGACCTCATGACTGGGCCCAAGCAGCTGAGAATAAGCAGCTGATCAAGTTTGATTGAAGCAATCCATCTGTGAACTGACACCCTTCAAACAATATGAGCTCAGAGTATAAAACAGAACTAAATTAACTGTAAACTGTGTGTCACCCACTGCTTTCTCAAAGATTGCTGAAGGTGAAAGAAGTAAAATGCTAAAAGTAAATAGTTTGCTATGTTTATTTCAGTCATGCATGGTTAGAACTTATGCATGTCTTGTTATAGTTGACGGGACAGGGCAAGAGAGTCGACTCAACTACCAAACCAATATTTGGCTATAAAGTTTCAATGACATGGGGTTCACTTTTACAAGGAAGTTATAAAGAAAATAGCAGCAGCACATTTATCTTTCTAAGATACAATAAAACATACAGTGAACAATAATAAAGGTACAAGAATGAAACAATCAATATATTTGCATCTTAAAGGATCAGCTTTAAAATTCCAAGTTCATTCAGCAAAATCAAATTCTTAAATCACAATCAGTTCTGAAGGTAGCTTGATGTACTGGGAGCCATACATTTGAAGGTGCTGTCTTCACATCTGTATTAGCCCTGTTAACCATAGCTTGTATTAAAAAAGAAAAAGAACCTGAACAAACCCCCATGAAGTCCCTCATAGGTTTTCTGAGGACTGCTTTTGAAGCCTCATGCAAGGCATCATGTTTGTAAGAACTGACACTTCTAGCCCTAGAATAGCCAAAATTAGGCTAATGGGTGGGATGAGCCTGCTGGCCACCAGTCATGATATTGTTTCAGAAATATATTACCATTATGAAAATTTGTTTTTACACAGTTGTGAAAACCCTCCACGATGGAGTTACCCCTCCTTCAATCTCTCTAAGATGTTCATTTCAGATTCTTCACTCAAGTTGATGTCACATAAACTGCAGTTAGGAAGTTTTGAAGAGCTTGCTCCTGAGGGTTGACATGTGAAAAAGCAAATGTCTGCAGCTCAATACAAAACCAACGCCAAATATTGTTGTCACCGTTAATAAGTTAGCCTCAAAAAAATGGGGAAATATGGATCCAACTGCATGCAGTCTGACAATGACCACCATATTCATCGCAAAAAGCAGTCATGGTGTAATTTAGACTGTCAGCTGAGGCCAGGGCACATGTCTCTGCCAATGCCAGAGGATTATCATTGCCGACTTATGTGTAAACAGTGGAGAAAAAAATGAAATCACAGTTGCATCTGCAGTTCCATAATTCATCTGTAATTGCTACGGCCTTGATGACTATTGCTAATAGCTACATCTGTTGTTAACATGGTGTATGCTGTCTGCAGGCTGATGTCATTGTTGAAATGGAGCTAACATTACATGTCTGCCACAGACAAGCTGAAGAGTTATGGTTTCCGTTATGAGACGTGTTGCACATTTAAGCACTTTTCAACAGTAGATAGAGTGAGTTCGAGGAGCATTGTATAAGTTTTTTTAACCTTTTTGCGGTATAAGAAAAGAAATGGAAACTAATGCAGGAATTATGGGTTGTGGTGATGATTAGCAGTTTAATTTGAAGCTGCAGCATCACATGTGCTTTGCCTTATCGTGGTAATAATTTTAAGAATGTTTAATCTTGACTTAATAAAGCAGGATTAAATGCAGTAGCTGCCTCAGTATTTGTCTCTTCACATCCCAGGCTCTCTCCTCTCAAGCACATGTGTTCTGTATTAGCCTTCTGGCAGAAACCGATATCTGGAGTCTTCCTCCGATGGATGTGGCCCAGGCAGACTTTTACTCATCCCCCACTGACAGATCTGTGTGGAAAGTCTGTGTCCTGTTATGCTGTAAAAACACTCAAAAGCAAAACCTGACCAGAGGTGATCAGAAAGAGAAACAGGTCAGTGACAATAATACCACCATGACATTAAGACGTGATTATTACCTCTAAAAGCCTGGAGGTAAAGCCTTCCAAAATCAGCTTTGACACCTTGAGTTTGTTTGATTTCATTTTAGACAGAATGTCTGTCCTCACACAATTTAGCTCCATAAACTGGCCCTTGTTTGACACACTAGTGACAACAATGTTATTTACCAGGGGGTTATCATTCATGTTGTTATTATGTCATGCCTCAATGGCTCATCAACACATCCCATTACTAACAGCTCCTTGGAGCATGTGTTTCAAGTTATTTAAGTTCTGCGATACCTTTAAGACCATACTGCAAAATGCACAAATGAGTAGTTCTGTTCAAGCACATTCTGATCCTAAATTACGACTACCCTTGACTTTTCCTCCTGCTGTTTTACCAGTCTTTTCAGAGCAGCTAGCCAGACTCCCTTTATTCTCTCACAGCATTAAGTCAAAAATAGCCAGCTGATTGAGGGAATTTGTAATGAACTATGATCACCCACCACAATAAAACCACCTGCCCAGTATTCTGTATCACCTTGTTTTGGCAGTCAAAACTGCTCAAAGGCATGGACTCCACAAGACCTCTGAAGGTGCCCCGTGGTGTCAGCCACCAAGGCATCAGCAGAAGACTCTTTAGGAGGTTGCCCTCAATGGATATGCATCATTTTTCCAGTACAGCACACAGATGTTTGAAGTCAACATGTCAAAGTACATCATGTTCTTCTGAGCAATTTTCACACTTTGGTAAAGAACTTTATCCTGCTGAGAGAGAGCATTACCCCTATTACTGCAGGGGGTGCATTTTCTGAATCAATAAGTAGACTGCTGGAAAGAGGAAAATCAGCATCCACATGAATGCAAGGACCAAATGGTTTTTCCAGCAGAACATTGCCCAGAGCATAGTACTGTCCTGGACTGCTAGCCCTCTTTCCCTCAGTGTATCCTAATGTTGTCTCCTCCAATCATGATTCATCAAGCAAGACCACATTCTTCCAATTCTCCATAGCCTGCTTCTAATCCTCATGTGCCCATTATAGGCATTTTTGACAATGGAGCTTTGATGGATTTTTCTACTGTATTTCTAACATTTTAATCAATAGTTTCCAACAATTTGCATTAGTGTCTGCTTTAAGCAGCCTTTTGCACAAAATGTTTTTTTTTTCAATTCACCATTTTGTTGGATGCCTTGAGTTAGATTATAAGCAAAAAAACAGAGGGAAGAACCTCTGTTTTCCTCTTTGTAGAGGCCTTGTCCCAGTCATATAGTCTTTAGGATCTGCATTTTGTCAAAATTTCTCAAACTGATCTCCTTTCATATTTTTTCCTCCAAGACACATCAAGAAACTATTGTATTGTATAAACCACAACCTTAGTCAGTGTCACTGACATAAAATAATAACAAAATTGACTTCATCTGTCAACACTAAAAGTGTTTTTGGACACCAAGAACTTTTACATAATTTTATTGGAGGTAGTCATCCCTCTTTTTATGTCTACACTCCAAGTAGTTGAGACTTCAGTACCCTCACTGAGACTCTAAAACTCTTTGGGCTGAGTGCATCTAAATGTATTGTCCATAGCAGTGAGTGTGAGCCTCCATCCAAGGTGTACCCTTGCCTTTTAGCATAAGAGAGCTGGGAGAGGCTCCAGCAGATTCCTGTGACCCCTAATAAAAATACTCAGGTGTAGGTAATGGATAGATGCACAGTGCCATGTTAGTAGGAAATGACACCTCCTAACCATGGTTAATTTGCAAATTAGCCAGAAGGAGCAGGCCTGGAAACTATCTTGAACACACCTACACCACAAGTTAGCTATTTTACCTTGGCTGGCTATTACCTTACATTTGTTCACATCAAATTTGTCCAATTAACCTCATTTCAGAAGTTGATTCCAAAACAAGTGCTGTCAGAGTTGAAACAAGTTCTGCCAGGTCAACCAAGCCAAATAACCTCTACTACTCAGTAATCCTTACCCGTTGGTTAGCAGTGCTGTTGGAAGGGTCCTTGTGTGATCATGGGTGAAGGTCACTCTAACAGAGGACCCAGATGATACAAAAGGTAGAATCAGATGAGATAGCAGCAGTCCCACTATTGTCCTCTGGTTAGCCCTGACTAAACTTTGCACTCCTACCTTTATAGGCCAAACCAAAACTGGCCACAGCTGTCTCTTAGTACAGTTAACACGACAACAAGCCATCTTTAAATAAGAATATGCTCTGTTATTCAAAGCTCAGAAGTCAAATTAAGATGCTGCGAAACACCAGCTTACAGATGATGCGTTGTTTTCCATGGGGGTTGGACTCTGCCAGGGTTGGCCTTTGTCACAGATTCTGTTCATTACTTTTATGGACAGGATTTCTAGGTGTAGCCGAGGGGCAGAGGGGATCCAGCTTGGTGACTTTTTGCAAATGATGTGGTTCTGTTGGTTGCATTAGGCAAGGACCTTCAACTCTCACTGTAGCAATTTGCAGCCAACTGTGAAGCGGCAGGGATGAGAACCAGCGTCTCTAAATCCAAGATCATGGTCTTCAGTTGGAAAAGGGTGGAGTGCCCTCTCTGGGTCGGGGATCAGATACTGTCCCAAGTGGAGGAGTTCAAGTGTCTTGTTCACGAGTGAGGGAAGGATGGAGCAGGAGATTGATAGGCAGATTGGTACAGCATTCGCAGTGATGCAGACTCTGTACTGGTCTGTTGTGGTGAAGAAGGAGCTGAGCCGAAAGATGAAGCTCTTGATTTACCAGTCGGTCTACGTTCCTACCCTCACGTTTGGTCACGAGCTGTGGGTAGTGACCGAAAGAATAAGATCGCAGATACAAGCAGCAGAAATGAGTTTCTTCCATAGGGTGTCTGGGCTCTTCCTTAGAGATAGGGTGAGAAGCACAGTCATCTGGAAGGGGCTCAGAGTAGAGCCGCTGCTCCTCCGCATTGAGAGGAGCCAGATGAGGTGGCTCGGGCATCTGTTGAGGATGACTCCTGGATGCCTCCCTGATGAGGTTTTCCGGGCATGTCCCATGGGGAGGAGACCTGGGAAAGACCTAGGACATGTTGGAGTTACTGTGTCTTTCAGCTGGCCTGGGAACACCTTGGGATTCCCAAGTGGCTGTGGGGAAGAAAGTCTGGTCTCCCTGCTTAGGCTA
>JAOWBL010036984.1:0-27811 GCA_028564865.1 Zenarchopterus dispar
CCCTCCTGAGACGCCGGATGGTGGACCAGAACCTTTTTGAAGCCGTCCGGAAGTCCTTCTCCATGGTCTCTCCGAACCCTATAAATCAGGGTTTGGTTTTACAAATCAAATACAGATTGCATCAGTAAACTGAGCTAGTAAATTCACCAAAGAATAAAAAAGCCTGCTTTATATCTGAATGTGATACAAGAAACAAAAGCAAGTACATTTGATGAAGTTTGCACACAAATAAGAGGCTGATGTTTGTCCTCTGCAGCATTTACAAAACAAACAACATACAAATGACCCAACCAAAAAACAACTCAGTAGTCCATATATTTAACTAGATGCCAAATAAAACTTATCTGGAATAATTTGGCAATAGCCAAATAAAAATGCAGATGAAAAACAACATAACTGTAATGATTTATGTCATTATTATCAAAAATCAAGTTGGAAATAAAAAAAAGAGTAACAGCATGCAACAAAATGTCCCTTACCTCCGTAGAATTTCAGACAGAGAGATGCAGTCAGAGATACTGATTAACAAACAAACCATCATCATCATCAACAACAACAACATCATCATCATCAACAACAACAAAAATCAGCCTTTGATGAAATCATTAACAAGCCTCTATAGGAGCAGATGTTCTGGCAGTTTGCTGGTCTGGCACATTCAAGTGTGTGTTTACACAATGAAAAATGCAGATAACATAAAAGACATATAAGCAATGGTCAAAGAGATGAGATGAGATGGGTTGCTGCATGCCAGTCTGCAAAGGGACCAGAAGTTTCAGGAAATAAAATTTACCCCAAACTCAGAGTCTAGAAAACAAAAGGGGAGTCCAGTCCTGGGCTGGTGCTAGACTTACTTCCAAGCTGGTTGTCATTACCTCTTTTCCAAAGTTGAACCTTCCTCCACAGTCAACAAAGGACACAGATCAGTGGTTTCCCTGTTTTCAGTGTTTAATATTGACAGTCTGCCTTTGTAAAGGTTGCTGTAAACAATAGTTGGTGTTTGTGAATGCTCATTGCTTTGTCAACGATGAATGATGCTACAAACAGGATTTATACCCAGTACCATATGTTCACAGGACCCAGAAACACCAACAGATGATATTTAAACATGCAGCTGTGTCCATAATGAAGATTATGGACACAGTTTTTATATTCTTTTTTTAATACCCTTTTTATTCTTTTTATATCCTGTTTTTATATTCAGTTGAAAACAGCCACCAGAAAGATATGTGTGTGTGTGTGTGTGTGTGTGTGTGTGTGTGTATATATATATACATACATACATACATACACACACACACACACACACACACACACACACACACACATATATATATATATATTCACTTTTTAACTGCTCTTTACTGCAGTACAGAAATATGAAACAATGGGTTAATGTTACTGACATCAGTGCAAAAAATGTGTTGGAAACTGAAATAGTTGTGCAGGAAATGAATAAAGGAATCCTATTAAACTAAATCTAAAAACTACTAATTGTCTCTAGACTGCTAATTATCTTGTGCAGGATGTACATAACAATAATAATAATAATAATAATAATAATAATAATAATAATAATAATAACAACAATACATACCAACACAAACTTTATACATACTTTTCAAACTGAAAAAAGCAAGCAAACTGGAAAGCACAATGTAACCCTTATATATTAGTATGTTCATAACTACACTTCCACTAACACTGGGGCATTGACACATGTTGGAAAGAAAAATTAAAGGTATATCAAACCTGATTAGCTTCGAGTTTATTTTAACCTCTTTTCTGTTGTCTGTTTTCAATCAAAGGTAATTACAGGCTTTAACTTTCGGAGGTTCATGATAGTGAAGTTACCATGAGGTGAATTCTTCAGTCATTCCCCACCAGATAAATGAGACTATCCAACTAAATCTACGTTTTGAAAGGTTAATCCTCTGACTTCCCAAATGGCATGCGGTCAAACTTGGCTGTGACGTGACTTTAAGATTCGACCTCCACCTTCACAGGTAAATGAAATGCAGCATGAGCTTGTAACAGTGCAACTGATTGACATTTTATTACAGATATTTATAAAAGTGGAACTCTAAAAACAAAAATTCAGCAACACAAGAGAATATCAACAACAACAAGATATTAAAACACAATATTCCACAAAACGCATGAGAACAGAAACCAGTCATGACAGCAGACATGACAAGAAACACAATCTGAGACCATACAACAAGAAGAAAGCACAAAAAAGTTTTTATTATATGCTTATATCGGAAATTAGACAAGTTGCAAATCCTGCAAAAAACAGTTTTCTTTATTTTCGGAGAATATTTTTATCAAAGCATTTTCTGAAACATTTATTTAAATATTTAATATTGAGGCTCCCATAGAAGGCATGCAACTTCTTGTTCTTGGCTTATTGCACCATATGTGCATCACGTAAGTGGGACATCGACCCACATTATATCTATAAGGGCTCCGGCTGCAAAAAGACACGAGAATCAAACATGGGCCACGGGCTTCGGATTGAAATTATTTTCAGATCCTGACACTTAGCGTGGGGCCAACCCAAGCCACATTTTCATCACACTCTGAAAAGAGAAAGTGCGAAACATGTTCACGTATAGAGGATGTAGCCATTGGAGGAGGCATGTGGCTTTAAATGGAAGCTGTTGAATTGCTTGTTAAAAGCATGTGCTATATATAGACTTGGGTCTGATTATGTGCTGCTTTTATCTTCTTGCCTTTTCTGTCCACGGACAATCGAAGAAATGCGGTCTTTCAAGGCTCTAAATGTTCCAAACACATCCATGCCCTCCTTTGTCAGCTCAGAGACTGGTTGTCTTGGGTCTCCCAGTGAAATGCAGGCTGACTCTGGCAGCAGACATATATGTTCTCGCTAAAAGGAGACTAACGCTCCTATTCCCGCGACATCATCATCCCACACGAGTGGAGCTCCACGGTGAGCACTGTGATGCTCATTCCTGCTCAGTAGCATCTACAGGAGGCGTGCTCATCCTTGCCACGGGAGCGCAGGAGGAGGACCGGAGCAGGGGGACGGCGAGCTTCCACCTGGCTGGACACACTGCGAAAGAGAGCGCTTTCTGTATTTTTCGGGGAGGTGGGGGTGCTGTACCTCCACATTCCACCCTCCCAGGCGATGGCATCCACGCATCGGTCAGCTGGAGCGCGTGAGTTATATTCTTTTCCACAAGCCGTGCTATGTCTGTCATGTGTCGGACACAGTGTTTGCTGAGGGGAGCAGAGCAAGGTGGATGTAGAGCAGCGCACCACAGCCATGTTTTCGGCTCCAGCAGAGCGCAGCCTCGTTTAGAAATGGGCCACACGCGGGGATGTGAGATAAAAAAAAAAAGAGGAAAAACAAACAAACAAACAAACAAACAACAAACCATCGCCTTGGTTTGGTTATCGTAAGCGCAATGCATTTGCATCAGTCATCGTTGCTGGAATCGCTACATCTCCTTAAAGGAGACCCTTGTGGTCGCGGGTTTGCAACATCAGCACCACAGAGATGCCGTGGCCGTGGGCAACCTTCAACTTCAGCTCGGTGCTAACGGGAAGCGGTCAGCAAGAGTAGACATCTGCCAGCCAGTTGACTTCATCAGAGAATACTAGTGCCGAAGTGAAACGCAGAAAGAAAAGCAGAACGATGGCAGCACAGCCCACTATAATCACGGACTATTACCCCACTGGAAAAGCTGTGGACGTGCATTAGTCATAGCCTCGTAAAATTAAGATTGCGTAGTCTGATATTATACAAATAGAGATAGAAACTTTTCAGCTCTGCACAAAAAAAAAAGAAACAAAATGGAATAACCTGACCAGGAAGTTCATATTTTTTCTATCTTTCTTTTTGTTAAATCTAAGTCTAGCTACATGTTACTTTTTAGAAACAGTATGGAAGAAGGGGACATGTGTTCCTTTGTGTAGGAATGTTAGTTGGAATAAAAAAAACAACAAAAACTATTGTCATTATAATTTGTAGAAACACAAAACCTAGTACAATGGGCTGAAAAGGCTGAAAAGGCTCCAGTCAAAGGAGAGAGAGGGGAAAGCAGAAAACACAACTTGGCCTTTTCTACAACAATAGAAAAGCTTGTACTGGGTTGAATACTTTGATGATGTTTTTGAATTAAAAAAAAGACTATAAATTACCTCTGCTGAATTTTACAACACAGAATTAAATTTATTTGTGATTGTCTGCGCCATTTAATGGGATAACTTCTTTATGTGCTGATCATGAAGGATTTTGAAATCTAGAAAGCTTGAGGTCTCTGCATTAATGTTACTAGAACTGCATAAGTAAAGGATTTACCATTCATGCATAGGTATTTGAGTCAAATTTCTTTTTAAGTCATGTTCTAAATATGAAAATCTTTAATTGTTATGTAAAATCTTTAAATTGTACATCCCCACATCAAGCAGGCTTCATCCTCCATAAATGTATGTGCATTTATGAAGAGTTTAATCGGATGTTTAACCAGTTGGTGGTGGTTAACCAGTTTCTATTTCCTTTCCTTGAATTGTGGTAGCATAGGCGAATCCAAACACAGAAGAAAAGAAGAAAACAGAAACTTTTGTGTGTGAATTTAGTCAGTGAACTTCCCTTGATAATAAGCACAGTGTCTCCGTAATAAACTAGTCTTTAAAGAGGCCACATTATGCTTTACAGAGATTTCTCCATGTCCTTTACTGCTTCATAGCCTGTAATCACTGATGAGACATGGTTCTTGAACTGCCTGAGATTTCTCATTTGTAGTCCAAACTTTCAACTTTTCATGACATCCCCATGTCAGACATTTGTACAAATACTGGTCATTGGTGAGTCTGGCGCAGCTCAGACAAAGAAGGAGCTACAAGGCAACATTTCAGACAGAAGGACACAGTGTAGACTATAAGTACAATTTTGAATCGTTTAAACATTAGCACGTGCAAACATGTGCATTAGACTGTTAAATAAGATTATGAATCCATAAAAGTGCATTAAATGGGCTCTTTGAATGAATTGTGCTGTCCAGAAGTTAGTACGATTTCCAGACATCCTAATTAAATTTCTATGACATGTTTTGGTAAAATAGCACAGATATACAATACAAAATCATCATTTTAAACCTTGTCTTTTCAAATTTGGTTATAGTAGCTGGTTTAAATATATAAGGGGCAAGAGTTAGCATCTTAAGTTCATTCTTCTTAAATTACCCATTTAAGAAATACGACAAATTAAGACGCAAGTTTAATATGTGAGGCCGGATAAAAAATAATTAAAAAAAAAAATGTGAGGCCGGATAATAATTCTCCAAAGTGGGTCTTGCAAGATATTGTGATATCATAATACTCTGCAAATCAAAAGGAATCACTGAATTATGCATTTTCAGACCTAATTAGCCCCAACAAAAGAAAAGGTTGTTTAGTTTTTTGTTGTTTTTTTGTTTTTTTTTGGGGGGGGGGTTTGGCAGTAGTCACTTCAGACACCACATATCTGCTTCAAACACACACACATACACACAAAACCAAACAGTTGTTTTTATAAAATATGCTCTTTAGGCAATAAAAGTGAAACCATGATGGAGGATTAAGAACGATGGAAAAAACTAATGTTTTCTAATGCTATTGGCACTAAGATCCATGATCTAAGTGATGACATGTTCAGACTGGTCAGATAATTAAGTCCATTCCAAAGTCTGTCAGTCATTGGCAGTGTTTTGGCAGTGGCCTGTAAAAGAAGTGAATAGTTCATATTTAGAAGCTCCCGTCCATCTATATAGCCGTGCTTCCACACTTCATGTAAACCATTTAGTCCTGCCTCCATGTCAGTTCCCAGGAGTTCCCATTTGTATAAACTAATTTAAGGATGTTAATCACAGCTTCACCTGCTAACCACCAAACACACCTCACTGCTGTACCGTCTCTGGTGGGTCCAGGCTCTTGTTTTGTTGTTTGCTGCCCCCTTAATCATGTTTTTTTTAACCCATAATATTTTTTAAATTGGCTCGCAGCAAGCTCTGCTGTGCTCGGAGCTGTTGTACAATATACTTTGTGATGTGCTGATTAGTGCTGTTGATGCTGTTTTTTGGGAACATGAAGTGAAAATGCTAGCGGCTTTACTCTCAGGAGGAAATGGCCTTTCTGAGTCTGTATTTTGGTTTGAAAATCATTTTATTTCCAATGAAGACATGCTTGTTCTTTTTATTTGATAACATTGAGATGCTGATCAGCAGCAGCTCTGTCATTACTGACACAAATGCATCCTTCAGGTGTTCCCTTACAAGGATGATTTGAAAGTGTTTGGGGCTGGAATGTGTACCAAATGACCCTGACGTGGGCTGCTGTGGTCCAGTGTTCTGTCTGAAGAGAGTGTTTGTGTGCACTTGTGTGTATGTGCGTGCCTTGGAGCAGTGGTCACTGATGCAATCAAAGTGAGAACATTGGCACCTTCGAATGAACAGAGGAAGCGTTTTTCGATGCTGAATAGATTAACTTGCAGGAGAAAATGTGAAGCAGATGCTATTATGACAACATACACTTTTCTTGAGATGACTATTTGAAAAATCACTTTCTTGTGTTCAGATATTATTCTGAGAACAAATTGCATTATAGATTTGTAAAAGTCATACATTATAAAGGCTCACTTGAACCCTAATTTTATGGGGATGGGGGTGGAGGGGACATTGCTTCCTTCAGTACTGAAAAGTCAAAAAGAGCAACATACTGTATAATTCAGTGTTTTGGTCCTTTTAGTGGCAGATGTACTCTGCAACTGCTAAAATAGATCTTTTGCAAACTGCATATAAAATCTGACTAGTATCTAAATATCAATTTATTTTTCTTTTATTAATAGCAGGACTCATGCCTCAAGAGGATGATGTTTATGAAGTTATGCAGTCTCAAATTTTACCTGTTCATCAAAAAGCTAATGAAAATAGTCAGACGCATGATATAAAATGCAGCTCAGCCCCAACTGTTTGTTTTGACCTGTCACGCATCACACGGCATTTCATGTTTACTGGCAACCAATGTCACCTTATGCTGGTGGCCTTCAGGTGAGATAAAGTTGGATAGGTCTGGTAAACCTTTCTTTACTTCTTTCAACTCATATTTAGCTTTAATCCTGGAGCTACAAAAGCCTTATATAATATTTTTTTCACATGTGAGACGTAACTCTCCAAGACATGAGAAGAGACTTTGATGTGGACAATCATGGCTTCCATCAAAGGTGAGGAAATGACTGTAGAGATGCTCAAAAGGGCCCAAAAAACCACAAAACAGTGGTCCCATTCCTACCTTTTGTGTGTCCTATCTGAAATGCAAGTGGAGGAAGGAAAGACGAGACAAGATGTATGTCTCACACAGGCTTTTAACAAAATGAAACATTCGTCTTTTGTAGCTGTCACTTCAAACAGATATGACTAAAACAGCAAAATGGGGTCAAGGTGCATATTTGATCAAATCTGTCAGATGGGCATTAAAGGTGTTTTTAACAAGGTGAACAATTTCCTATTACAATTTATATAATTGTAATAGTAATCTAAAGTCAGTATTCTTATCTAGAAAATATATAGAAGCATTGTGTGGAAGACTAAGGACTCCCCATGATTAAATAGCTTGTAAACCAGCAGTAATTTAGTTATTATTTTCTGTCAGACACCATTGTGGAGACAGTTTGGCCAATTTTTTTCCCCAACTTTTTTTTTTTTTTTTTTTTTTTTTAACAGCATTGGTTTAATTAATGTTTGCTGTTGATGCACACCTTTGTTATGGTCCTTCCATAGAATTTTAACCAGGACTGAACTCTGACTGTACCATTACAACACTTTGGTGCTTTGATTTGTTGCAGATCCACTGCTGTGTTTGGGATCTTTGTCCTGTTGTATGAGTCAGTTTCACCCAAGTTTAAGCCAGACAGATGACCGCACCTTTGACTCTATAATTTTAAACGAGCTAATGGTGAGCTCAGTGAGTACAAGATGTCCAACTTCTGCAACTGCAAAACAAGCCCAAACCATAATTCCTCCCCCCCGTGCTTGACACTTAACATGAAGTGTTTGTACTGTTATGCTGTGTTTAGTTTTTGCAAAATGTGGTAGTGGGTGTGAAGGACAAACATCTCTGCTTTGGTCTGGTTTGTCCAAAGCAAGATTGTTCAGATGTGTGTTTGCTCAGACGTAACTTTGTTAACCTAAGTCATTCTGCCTCCTCTCTTTTAGTGAGGAGAGACTTTCTCCTGACAACCAGACTTATTCAGTCTCTTGGGTTACTTCTGACCTTGGAATAAACTTTCTGGGATATCCACTCTTGGGAAGATAGGATACTATTTTGAAATGTTTTCCACTTGTGAATAATCTCGCAAACTGCTAAAACATCTGCTTTTATAGAGGTTTTCAGCAGCCTTGATCAGTGGTGATTTAATAAGCAGCCCCTGGCTATTTCCTCCTAATTCTTGTGGAAGTAATCAGGGTGTATTTTGTTGTTCTCACACTGCTTCTGTCTTTTGCTTTAGTCTTTGTTAAATACATAAGGGGCACGGATAAGTATGCCACACAATGTTAATCTGAAGTTGTATTTATTAAATATTAAGAGCTGTTTAGTTTGTAATGTGTAATGAGCCCTACCAACTGTCACCTCATTTAAGGGGTTATACAGGATACAAGCCCTCAAAGACCAAACAGAACCCCCTCCTGTCCTTCAGCTGCATTTGTTTTAGAAGCTGAAACATCCAGGGGGTTGGAGAAGAAGCACAAACTACAGTAATTTGAGTTTTTATTTGTTTTTTAAAATTAATTATTTATTTAACTTTACATCACTGGAACATAGCACTTCTTATAACATTTCACATAAATTCCCCTTAGGGATTAATCAAATATTATTGATTTGAAGTGAGTTTGAATTATTTGACCTGAATTCAGTTGTTTGCTACAGATCTCTGGCGTTACATCCAAACAAAAGCATTTTACTATTTTAACAATTAATTTGCTCAGCTTTGTTGATTTTTTTCTTTTTTGAAGTTTAATCCCTTCCATTAGGGTTGTTTTATTTCCCTGAATATGACTTTGACTGAAGCTGAGAATCAGTCAGCCTATTCAAAAAAATGACATTTTGCAACTGTGAACTGAACACTATTTGATTTTCTCAAAATATAACCGTCTATATTTTCTTTTGTGAACAAGGTCCTTTTAGATGCAGTTCTGACACTTCACTGAAAGCTAAAATCCCTCAGACTGACTCATTGAAGCAGAGAGAGGAAAGAACATAATAGCAATATCTCAGAGTGGGATGTTCTTTTAAAAAAGGTGAAAAAGATTCTGCCAATGGAAATCAGCTGCGTTCTCTGTATGACGTGAGACCTTGGCCCTTCCAGACTCTCAGCTGCGTGAGTAATGAGTTGTTTGTGTGCCGTGCTTATTATCAGACTGTGTACTGATTTGTTCTCCGAGCAGAATCTTAACCGTTGCATCAGGATGGTTTGTTTCCTTGATCTTGATGGGTGATCAGTGGAGATCAGATGTTCCAGCAACTTCATGGATAGTGTGAAGGACATTTATCATCACTGTCTTTACATGAACAAACTAAGAATAAAGACTGAATAAAGTGTTAAACTGTTTAAGAGAAATACAAAATATTAGTAATCTATGGAAAAGCAAATTATTACATCAATTATGCAAGCAGGGTCTCGTCTTTTCATTTTTCACATTGACTTTAAGGTAATTTATTTTTTCTTTTTAGTTTTGTGAGAGTGGTTCTGATGGATGTATAGCAATATTTTTAAATAGTCAGTTATGCATTAATGTTGTCTGAATTTCTGCAGTGACTTGATGTCCCTGATTAAACTCCATATTTTATTTATTTGGCAGAATTTCTGGAGACAGTCTTTATTTCGTTTATGGTTACAGGGGATATGGCAGTGAGAAAGGTTCTGAAGTTGGTTGGCGTGACAGAGAAAAGGGCCGAGCAGGATAAGATGGACCCAAATGGGAAAAGCCAAATAAAGGAGAAGAGTTTTTATCCTGTTAGGAATGATGATCTTTTGGCTCATTCAGCCAGAGCCACGGCTGGAGAGACCAGGTCGGCCAGAGCTTCAGCTGAGCGCCGTACTCTTCCACGCCACCCGAGAGGCCGGTTTCAGCAGTCTGTTACCAGCCATGTTGTATTTATAAGACTTATTATGTTCTGTTTGGTATTTATTTACAGCTCACAAGTCAAGTTGTCTCAAATCAAGCCATTGGACATAAAAACTGTCTTTAAAAAACAAAACAAAACAAGACACGACACGACACCACACGACAAAACAAAACAAGACAAAACAAAACAAAACAGAACACAACACAACAAAACAAAAAACTCCCACCAAAACTCCCAGTTATGCATGATCTTGTGATTTTATAGCATTTTACTTTATGTGGTACATAAAATTCACCTCTCTCACACTTCTTTTCTCTCCCCAAAAGATGTTTAAAGAGTAAGTAGACAAAACCCAATGTTACCAAATTGTTGTTATAAATATTGTAAAATAAAATATCAGTTATTCTGAAAGATTTAAAGGAGGAACACAGGAGATAGTGTTGCTGATGATGTTTTTTTTAACCTTCTAGCTTTCTTCAGTTAAAAAAACATATTTGCAAAATAAATTACCTGCAATCATATTTAAAAAATAATCTGTTTTTATCTCTTTCTTTTATTATTCTTTTCTCTGTCTTTGACCACATATTCAGTTAGTAATGAGAAAACAAACTTATACTTCTTATACTGAATTTCTATAGTTTACATCATAGCTTTTATCAGTAGGTCTCATAAACGTATGTGATAAAATGAAATATATATGATTAAAAAAGTTGGATGTATGAATGATAGAAAGATATAAGATTTATATCATCAGAGTTTTAGTCATTTCTGTTGAATAACATGGCTGGTTTCAGACTTGTGGTTATAGAAATGATATTTCTCTGATGATATATTCTCCTTCAGTTAGGAGTTTTGGACTATAGTAGTATGCTTTACAGTGAATTTTACCGCAGTCTCTTCACTCCCCTGTTTGATGATGCTGTAGTTTCCATTAAGCACCTGAGAGTTGGCTCAACCATTAAAATAAGAGGTCATTTATCATACTGTACAGTATCATTATCAGTCGGTAGCACATGTTAGACACACACGCAGACAAACACACATGGTGAGGAAGTATCCTGCCTGAAGAAGGTGCTGACATAATTCGCAGATAAATAATTATTGCAAAAACCTTATTCATTCTCCTCCGATGTCTTCGCCTGTGTTCCTTTCTCATTTCCTATATTTCCTGCACCTGGTTCGGTGAATATACACACTATGAGTGTGTTCATGCACATAAATGTGCACATTTATGTAAGCTTTTTAAAGTCTGAATCACTACATGAAGAGAGAGAACAGAAGCACTTCCCTTATGGAATATTCATGTATGGCTTCTGAGAGTCACAAGGGGTAAAACAAAGAGGAGACGGTGATAAAGTGGGAAAAAGACAGAGAGAAAAAATGATGACTTTTGATGCCCTTGTGCTTTGAGTGAGATAAACACGCCATGCTCCCATTTAGGTCTATACTTCTGAATAAGTCAGGACTGTAACACCAGACTGCATTGAGCATTTGTTTTTTTATAAGTTGCAGATGTATATGTGATGCAAACAAGCTTTAATATGATAATAATAAGATTATGACTATTTTCAAAACTGGCAAAACTTCAATTATGAATAAATGTTTATCATTTACACTGCAGTAAATGCCAGAGGCTTAACAATCACCATCTTCAGACTCACCTGCTTATTTTCAAAAATGCCTGAAAAGAAAAGATTTGTTCCAGAGCAGGCAGTTTATTTGTAATCTAAATAAAACCAAAGAGCAGCAGCGTCCAGTTGGTGATAGACAGTCAGCTTCCCTGAGCATGAAGCTCCTGTCCAAAAAGATTTCACTAATCAGGTTAATGGTAGAGTGCCAAGTGTTGGCTGACCAGTTACACTTGAAGAAGATTATCTCCCAAAGTTTGACAATTTAAGTGAACACAGCTGATGAGGGATCCACTTTATCTTCAGGAGATGAGCTTTAACATGTCCTTAGATATATCATTTGTTCATAGCCCATAAAGCCACCCACAGGGACGGCTAAATTACCCCCCCCCAACACACACACACACACAAACACAGGCAATAGGGTGTATTGCATGTCTTAGAAAATACCATAGATACCTAGGATGCTCTGATTTCCCCTCAAATATGACTATTTGAGCCATATACATTTGAAATATCTAGGCATCTCAATTAATTTGTGGAACAAGCAATAGAGCGGTGAAAAGAGAGCATTTGTACTGTATGTCTGCATTTGTACTGTACTGTATGTATGGTTTTTTTTAAAAATAAAACTTGTCGCACACATTTTATCAAGACCAGAGGGAACTGCAAACTTGCTGAAAAAGGGCACAATCTGTCTTCTTTAACGAATGACAATTTTACTGTTTCACATACAAGTTGCTGTCATGACCACTGAAGGTGGTAATAGCAGTTTAGGTTGAATAAATGATCTGTGCCGTTTGTTTTTCGAAGGAGGACAGTATTCTGTGCTTTTATGTCACTTTCATTCAGTACAAATTCTTAGACTTGGGCTTGAAATCCTCATGAAACTGCATGAAACATTTGTAAAAATCCAGGTCCCATGCAACCTGGCTTTTAACTTTATATTTCATGGATAAGTCAGCACAGAGCCTTTTACTAACAAGGCTTCTACTGAACCTAAACCAGTATGTTGAGTGTATATTTTTATACTGTCTCGACATTGCTATGGAATTAGGCAAAACATGAGTAAGTGACATGGTTTATATTTTACTCCACTGTCTTTAAATAACAGTGATGGGGTGTGACTCCACATTCTCTGGCCATAGTTAATCACAAAATTAATAGTAATACGTCAAATTTATGATGCACTTTTCAGGACATTCAAATACACTTAACAATACAGCAAAAGGGAAGACAACAAGTAAAAGCAAGTAAAATAAAGTACAATGACTGGTAGCGAGTCTGAGTTTCTGATGTGTAGTGATAGGGAATACCAGAGGGGAAGCACAGCAGCAGTGAAGGCTTGTTCCCACAAGGTTTGATGTTTCATCCTGGTGATAGATGTCAAAAGGTAGAACAGTCTCAAATTGTACTAGACCTGATGTGGCACAAGTCCTGGAGCATAGTTTCCTACAGCCTTTATAGGAACTCGGTATGGCTGCCGTTCAATTCACAAGAACAACCTGACGCATGTTTGAGAAAATAAGGTAATTTTCTGCTGCATGTTGGTTGTAGAGTTTATATGATCTCTGTAAGGATGCCTTGGAACCTATCGACGGTATACTTATGGCCATCCCACAAAAACTGCTGTTGGAAGGTGGCCGTTTGGGACCCCTATGCGTAACTCATGGCATTCTTAACCTGTTGGTTGGAACATCTTACGGCTTTCGCCACATTTTGTTGGGCTATATAAGAGGCAACTGTCCAATATCTCCAAACATCTGTGTCTTGATCATTTCATATGCTGGAATATTCAAGGAAATGTTATACTTTTCTAGATGGCAATCATGACGAGAAGACCGCAGCTACACCTTCTATAGCTGCTGATGCAGGAAGAAGAAGAAGATCTGGCGGTTGTAGCCACTGCTTTCATTGAACTGTGGTCGGGCGGTGCATGTATTTTCACCTCATGACATACTTCCGGAAGTATGTCACAAGGTGGAAGTACGCACAGGGATGCATACTTCCACCTTATGTATGGCCATTGAAGGTGGGAATAATAGTTTAGATTGTACACACAGAAATGCATAGTTCCACCTTATGCATCTCCTTTCAAAAGCTGTTCATGGGAACGCCGTAGAGGCCCCACAGAACAAGTTCATGTGTTCTTGCGCCATACTTAGACAAACAGTGTGTTGTTCTCTTAGGTTGTTCCTAAGGTATTCATCTGTCGGCCCTCTGATGTGGCTTTCTGTGCCGCGTTTGTAGAAAATCTCTGACATGACCATTGACTTGGTCACCAAGTAGGGAATGGGCTAAGAATACTGGATTCTTATAAAGCTGCCTCAAGAAAACTGTAGGGAATGGTCCAAAAACCAGTTGTAGAGTTTTCGCAGCTGTTGGTTCTGGTCATTGTGACTGAGGCTTTAAGAACTATAATCGGCTGCATACAGTCATAATTTGTTAGTGAAAGACAGCAGAAGTTGTAGGCTGTGTGTTTTATGGCTTTTTTATGGTTCTTAGTCTTGGTTAAGTTCATAGCATTTGGCATGTTCAGGACTGATGGTAATGTAAGAGCTGGACTGAATTTATTGTTTAAAAAAAATTGACAACTGCTTCTATTGGGCTTGATTTTGTCCTTAGAGATTGCACAAAACACTACCTTTGAATATTCAGCACTCACAATGAAAAAGTTCCATTTTAACACTTTTCTTTTCACCTGCATCATTTTCTCAGGGCTGCACATTTACAGACCATAAGTAGATGGGAAAAAAAAACCCCATTGAAAATCAGCTGTTTGTGACAACTAGCCAATCAACTGCTGCATCTGTAGTTGGGACATCTGATCACAAACAATGAATGTGTGTGTAGATTACTTTTAAGCAAAGAATTTGCTTACATTCTGTGTCTGTGTGTGTGTGTGTGTGTATGTGTTTTTAAATATAATTTCTGAAGTCAATCCTATAGTCAGTGAATCTATATTTTTTTGCATCAATCCTCTTGAAATTTAGCTCACACTCCTTTTTTAACAAAACTGGTTTATGTCATCCATCTCCTCCCTCTTTTTCTTTTTTAAACAACTTTGATGTAATAACTGGGGGCTAGGGCAGAAACCACTGGCTTTCTCTTTGTTATCCTTTTGGAAATGCCACTGACAGCCTACCTGCATCAACGCTCTCCTGTCCATCAATGCTTTGTCGTCAGATGAGTCACTTTTGAGGAACGAAAGCCTCACCTCTTCCCAAACTTTTCTTTGCAGCTATTAGAGGCAGCAAACTCATACCTCCCACTGCACTGCTCTGGCTGCTTTCATTGTTCATCAGCAAACCTGCTGACTTCCCTCAAAGTATTTTCACAGTATTAAAAAAAAAAGACTACAAGGATATGAAGTAAATGTCTGTTTTGCCATTTATGAAACCTTGAACATTGTGTGACAACAGAATGATGACATAACAGGGTTGTGGTTGTGTTTCTCTTGTCTTTAGAGGACACCTGGTTGCTTAGGAGACTGGAGGAATGTTTTGTAACAGCAGCGTAATTTGACCACTCACTCTCTCTGCCCACTTAACGCACTGCGCAGACCATTGAGGCATAATGTAGTGCAATATGCACATTATGTCCAATATGTGCATGTGATGATGAGGATGTAAGGTGTAAAAGAGATTTATTGTAGAAACAAAGAAAAACAGACACCAGAAAGGATCTTTTGTGCCAAGTGGGCAGAAAAATCCTGGTTTGAGAAAGAAGTGGAAATCTGGATGCTCACTGGGGATTCCCATGATTCTTTTTGTGTCTCAGGAAAACCAGGTTACCCACTTTCTTATTGCTTGTGACTGGACTGCTTAAATTCCCCTTGGTGCATGTAAAAATAGCTGCTCCCACATCAAGAGTGCCCCACCTGTGTTTCATAAGAATATGTTGTTGTTGCGATTCTAATGCTGTTGCTACAGATATCCCTTGTTCTTACTTAAGTATACACTCAAGAGAACTTTCTTGTTGAGTAGTAATGATTTTATTTTTTCCCTTTGGGGCCAATAAGTGAACACAGTCCAAAGACTGTAAATATGCAGCCAAGGGCAGAGTTTGGCAGAATGACATCTGTCAGAGCCAAAATGGCATCTTCTGTCTGGAGTCAGAGCTCACTAACAAACTGCCACCATACTGACTCAAAGGATGCAAAGAATAACCACATCTGAGATAATCTATGTGTTTGCAGCAGGGCCAGGCCTACTGCATAGATTTCCAATAAATATGCAGCTGAAAAACAGCAGCCTTCAGACAGAGTGGCACAAACACCTCTGAGCAAAACTGAGGAAGAGTACTCCAGATTTGTGTGTTTTGTGTGCTTCTTGCAATTTTAGAGAGGTTAATTCATGCAGACCTTCAGTCTCCTTTGCTAACCTTGGAGAGCTTTGTGTTTTATTTTTTTTTTAAATTTTATGTTGAAAACAAAACAAGGAAAAAAGAGAGACAAACGTTTACAGCTTGTCAGAGCAAGTCAACAGAACTTTAGTTCTTTTCTACTCACTGAAGGCTTGATGTCCATCCATGGATGAAGCATGAAGTACATTGTGTTTTTATAGGAAGGCCTTGACAGTGTGTGTGGGCTGTTGTCAATGGTACTGAAACAGTGTCAAACAGCACACACACAACATCTGTGGTTCCCATCAATGCTGAGCTGTTGGTCATACGGTCCTACAGTAGGGCAGAATGCAATTTAGAGAAGATTATGTTTTATTAACTGATGATTATTTTTCAAGAATCATAAATGCAACACATTCTTATGCATACTTAAAGTAAATAGGTCTCACAATTTTGCTGCTAACATACATTATTTTATGTCATGGTGTTGATGATGCTGCAGTTAGACCTTTTTGAAAAAAAATTGGCACATCTTTATTTATTTATTTGAGATGATAGAAGCAGAAGAGCAGTTTCATTTGTTCCATAGACGAGGAACAAGTTGGTTGCATTTACTTTGTTGGTGGTTGATTTTGGTTGATTCTTGACTACATGGTGGCTTGATGAAACTGTTGCTATGCTTTTGTCTAATAACTGGATGCTACATCCAGCTCTCCGCTCCTCTTCTTAAGAGAAAACCAAACCCATGCAGCCTGCAAACCTCCCGAGCATCCCTGCCTGTATTCATCACTTATCTGTCTGCAGGTGGCTGCTTTTACCCAGTCAGCTGGTATTAGATCTGCTTTGGTTTGTTTACTTTCGCCTTTACAAATATTGCGTGTATACTCTAGCTTCAACATGTTACTTGGTCTAAGATTAAATTTTCTTTTGTGTCTTGTCACTCATGTCTTAGCTTCTTGCTGATTACAGGCAGATGCAAAATGAAATCATGGACTAGCTCCTTATGTGGCTCATTACTCATTTTAAACCTCTGACCATGAACACCAGAACACCCTGAGCAATATCACTTGAACTTTATGACCACACAATATTGGCATCAATAAAAAGTTGAACATCTTGCTGAATTTCACACAGCTTTCTAGAGATAGTCCTCAGAGACATTTTTTGTGCTTGTTGATTGAGGAAGGCCTGTAAATATGTTTTTTTTCAAACATATTTCTTTTAGACAGTAACACAGACTTGTATTCGGTTATGTCACGTATGATATCCTCCACACATTTTGCACTCATGACGGCTCACATGATCATGATACCACTTCCATGCAACACTGTCAAGGCTAGAGTTCACAGTTGTGGTCTTGGTCGAGTTCATGCCAAAAAAAAAAAAAAAGCAAGCAAGCAAACAAACAAACAAACAAAAACTGGACTGTTTTTCTTCTGAACATGTAGAGCATTTTTTTAAAGATTAAAGTTTAGTCTGACTGTGCCCTCACAAATGATTTCTAACAGATCACAGATTTTCTTGTATGATTTTCCATCAACTTGTCTCACAAACTGGTGAACTTGCAGCGATGTCGAAAGAAGCTGCAAACGAGCTGACAAAATTGTGTCATTGCCATAGTAACTATGTTAATGTATTTGTGCTAATTTGAAAGCAAACATAAAAACAATTTCCTCTCAATAATCAAAAGTTTTCAGTCATAAATACAAAATATATAAAGATACTCATACATGTATATATTCACTTTTTTCTCTTTTAGAACTGAGAAGATTGTATTTATAATATGGTCATTTCAAAGTTTTTTCATTGTTATTCTTTATCATATCTTAATAATGTCAAAATAACATACATAATGAAATGTGATACAACTGACATCCCCAGCTGATTTACTCACTTTGCCATTCCGCTCCGCTCACGAGCAAGTGTAGAGAAGCCATGCAGCTCTCTGATATGCTTCTCAATATTCCCGAAGACACTTTAACTGCCTGGTGACTGCACATTGAGAGCTTACATGGACGAAGCACCAGGGACATAACTTTTTTTTTTTTTTTTTTTGCCATGATAGAAGAAACTGTGATTACCTACACTGACTGCTTACTGACATATAGTCTGGATTTGGGGAGAGAATGTGGATTAAGAGTTGGATTTCCTCAAAACTTGTATTGCCCTGCTTTATATTTGGAGACTGAATGATATAATTGTAAGATTTGCTGTCTATAAAAATACAGGCTCTGATTTCACCAGTGATCTAACTTTGAACTACACTTTTCTTTCATTTACAAAAACCAAAAAAACATTGTCTAAGTCAGGCTCCTCTTTCTAAAGATCAAATGTTTTATATCACATTCACATAAGAAATAAAGACTTGGTGTATTTTTACAGATTTTTTTTTTGCCTCCTAATTTCAAGTTCAGTTTCAATAAAGATCAAACTATATATGATTTTTTAACCTTTCTACCCTCTGGTGTTTTGACTCTGGTCACTAGGTTGACTGTGCCAGCTTTTCATGCTTGTATATTTCCATTTACTTCGTATAGACTACATAAAGGATAAGAGAGACATCTCAGTGTATGAGTGTGCATGCCATGATATATCACTGTGTTCTGCACCTTATTAATTCTGTGGCATCAATAAATATGTCTAACACAGTGCAAAGTATCACCAATATTGCGATGCTTTATAGCACAAAGCATCTAAATATGTGAAGTTGGAAAACAGACATATTTTGCCCTTTTACCCTTCTTAGCCAGAGATACAATACCAAAGCTCCCTTTTCAGGCTCATTTTTTAACGTCATGTTCTTAACAGACGGTTTTAAATTTTAAAAAAATTCTGCAATTTGTGCTGAAATCCTGCGACATACAGATGTGAAACAATACCAGCATTGTTTGGTGTTGCTTTTGTTGGACGTTTTCTCTGTCAGTCAGGTGTGACTGTATGTCTCTGTGCGTCTCCGTAGCTCTCAGAGTATGAGTAATGTGTCAGCGTGACATTCACAGAAACTCTAGTGTCTCACACACGGCTAGATTAACCTCCTCAGGACTGAATCAGTCTTGGCTCTTCCAGCCTCCACTGTACATGCCAGCCTCATTATTTTATTGGGCATGCAGACACAAACCAGTGCTCAACAGCTGAAGTGATTAGCTGGGACCAAAATGGTACATCAATAGTTAAAGATGCATTAAATTAAAAAACAAAACAAAGAACAACAACAACAAAAAACTGGTTCAGCTTCTGAAATGTGGATATTAAATGCCTTAACCAGAGCAGTGAGACAAAACGTCTTGTACTTTTGTGCATCTAGAATGCACTTACGTTCCCCTAATGCACCACACAGGGTATTATCAGTAAAATACAAAAAAAAAAAAGAAAAAAAAATCAAAAGCAAGCCAAAAAATGAGATCTACACAGCAAAAAGCTTCAGTGTCAGCTCTGCACTGCATCGCTCCCAAGTAATAAAAGAAAAAAAGAAGAAGGAAAAAAATGGAAAAAATAGTTTGCTGTGTAGGTCAGAAAAGCAAGAATTTTATTTTCAGAATTTTCAGAAATATTGTAGCCTGAAAATTAACTTATCAAAAAAAAGTGACATAGGAAGTGTTGACCTCATAGCAAATGTAGAGTATGAATTTGAACAATAAACTGTAATCATAATCTGACTATCAAAAAAAAAAGTTAGCTCAGTTTCCTAACATTTTATTATCCAATACATGTTGTGATCAAAATTTCACAGATACACATTACAACAGCTCCCATTTCACCCATGTCTTTAGTGCATTGCTGGTTTTAGGGAACAAGGTTAGGGTCTTAGGGCCTGTTAGGGTCTTAACCTCACTCCACCTTCGTCACAGAGTGTGGCTCTTTTCAAATTAGTTATACATTTACTGATTTTAGAACTCCAGAAAATCCAGCAAAATCTGAAATTATGTGGAGATAAAGAAGAAGATAGAGAGACTGGATGATTTGTCTCTGATCTGGGTGTAATGTCAAAGTGTCCTCCAAACCTCAACAGCTCACTGAATGACAGCCGTCGTCATTCTGAGAAAAATGGCAGATTTGAGTTTGCCTTAGAGGTTTTGGAGTTGGCTTTGACTTTAGATACCCTAACACATGCAATACAGCGCAGAAAGAATATTTCTCCTTCAAGTGGAGTGTGAGCTGCTGCTGGGCAAACTCAGGCCGCTTGCTCCAGTCCTAAGGCTGTGAAATGGTTCAGTAATTATTTTTTTAGATCAAATGTGGTGCATAAATGTCAAGAGGTTGGGTAAAGATGTGTGTGTGTTGGTGTTTGTGTGTATGTATGTGTGTGTGATGTATACATATCTCTTTTGCTAAAGCAATTCAGACTGTATTTACGTTATTTCCAAAGTTTTACAGACGCAGTGAATGAAGTCTGAGATGGACTTGATGATCACAGCTGTAGGTATCTGTTGAAAGCATCCACTCATAGGTATAATGTGTATGTGTACAGATAATAACCTCTTAATTATTGTGCAAAGTAAAAGCTGTACAGACTCCCTCCTTGAGCCTGGAGTCAGTTCATCACAGACATATTTCATTACAAATGCAACATGAATGCGGTTGTTAGCCATCATTGCTTGAAGACAAAACTACAGACTCTGTAGTGTAGAGTGTATTCTGTTGTGATTTTTGACTTTGCTCATTGTTCACAGAAATTTTTCAGAGATTATGCAATGTGAATTATTAAGATAGAGGTAAACTCTAGTTGTGAACATTTCTGGTGAATTTGTGATTAATTATGTTGTTTTGAGTCAAGTAGCCTTTCAAGACTGTTTTGTCCACCTTGTATGCCGACTTCAGCTTCACTGAATAAATCTCTCCACTCAGACTTAAATAGAGAGTATATTTGCTATACTCCTTCCCACATCTCCCTCACTGCCTCTTAATTTCCACTAGACGCATACAACTTGCTTATTATATACATGAACCCCTTGCCCAAAAAAAAAAACAGTCTCCAACTTATAACACTCCAGCTCTTCTGAGAGGTGAGCACAAGAGGGGAGAGTTTAACGGGAGAGTTTAGTCTAGATGTGTTTGTTTGTTCTTGTATGGTTTGGGGATGGAGACCTTTTGACTATGTGATTTTTTTTTTGTTTTTTCTCACAATCTTTTAAAGTGTTGTTTAGAGGTTAAGGCTTTAAAGAATAACCTTAGAGGAAGATTGGCTTTCAGCATTTAATTGCAATCTTTCAGATTAGTGTGAAATGGATCGAGGAATCCATTATGTCAGTAAATATCTTCACAGAGATGGCCACATGTGCACGTTTGTGTGTGACTGCGGAGAAGGACAGCAGCCTTCAACAGCTGAGCAGCTGTGTCCTTTGCCAAGGACTGTGACTCCCATTAAAATAATGCACTAATGCCTTGATAAAGGGCATATGTGCTGCATGACCTTGCACACATGTTGAGACAATGCTCATGCGCATTCGCTCTCGGTGCTGTTGTTTATGTCACCTGAGTGAACAGAGGTCTGTTCACTGCGCCAAATGATGTCACACAGTATGTTCATACAGTCTGCTCCCACATCACGTTGCTCATATTTATCATGTAGTCCTTCTGATCCAAGACTCCATTCCCTTCTTCCTCACACATCATCTTGTCTCTGGACTGGTCCAATATGAGCCAGAAGCACCATGCTCGATTCATTAAGTACCCGCCACAGACCACCATATCATCACTCAGAGGCAACTGAAGCCTCAGACACAAATGTTCATATGAATGGTGGGTTCATGCGTATCTCTCAGTTCATACAAAATCTGGAGTTTGTAGACCTTTGTGGAGGGGGGCATGGTTTCCTGCAGCCTTTGTAGGCACTTGGTACGGCTGTCATTCAATTCACAAGCGCAATCTGATGCATACTTAAGAAAATGAGGTGATTTTCTGCCGCACGCTGGCTGTAGAATTTATATGATCACCGTAAAGGGTACCTCAGAACCTACCGATGGTGTACTTATGGCCATTTCATGAAAGTTGTTGTCGGAAGATGGCCATTCGGGACCCCTATGCACAACTTACTGTAATCTCAACTCATTGGTTCAAAGATCCTATGACTGTTGGCACATTTGGTTGGGCTGTCCAGTATCTCCACACATCTGTGTCTTGATCGTTTCACATGCTGGAATATTTGTGGAAACGTTTGTACTTTTCTAGATGGCAATCATGGTCTGCTTTTTCTGCTTTTTTGCATTTTCCATGCCATTTATGTTGTGTCAGATTTGAACTTTGATTAAAGGAGAAATATTACATTTCTTTTAATCAAACCAGTAAGGCCCTCCTCTACCTTTCCTAAACGCCCCTCCACTTGGCATACTGTTTCTTCCCAATAGCAAATGTAGAGTAAAGTGCAGTGATGATGTTGTGCAGCAACAGGTATTCTAATCCTAAAGTAAGTATTAGTAACAATAGTTTAGCTTAATTATCAGGACCAGCCAGCTGTGGCTGCATATGCAATTAATTTGCAGGATGGGGAGGGGTGTTACGGCAGTGCCAAGGAATCCAGGACCCAGCCGCAGAGTAAAAAGTCCAAAACTGTTTATTTGCAAGCAACAACCAAAGATTTGAATCTTTGTGAAACAAACTGGCAACTGAGGTAACAAGGTAACAACAGAAGTAACAAAAAAAAGGTTAAACAGAAGATCACCATTTAAAATGGAAAAAGTTAATACAAAGTAGCGACTAATAAAACGTTAAGGCACAAAAACTCACTTGTACTGGGATCGACATGGCAACTTAAGTGCAAGGCGGAAAGCAAGAGATCACTGGGAGCACAGGCACCATAACGGAGGCAAAGATAATAATCCTGCACAAGAGACCAAGGAAGGTTGCTTATGAAATTGGCTAATTTGGGCGAAATGAGTAGTAGGTGTGCCGGAGCCCGGTGCTCCCGGAGGTTGTCCTGCCCCCCGCCACTCTTACTGCAGGGAGAGAAGCATTAGCAACAAGCATATTTTCAGGACCACCACAAGGGGTGAACATCTCCAGCTCTGGCTCTGACTGCCTGACTCATTTGTAGAGCTGCTTGATTTCTAAATAGGTTGAGGGAGAAGGCAACAACAATTCAGACTTTGGGGGACAATGGAAAATGTGTGAGAAACTCAGAGGGAACTTGGAGGAAAGTAGGAGCGATTCTTTGTGATGCAGCTTGTGAGATAAAATGCAGAAGAATTATTGTCAATTGGAAATGAGATTGGATATATGAACCAAAATCTGAATATTTTTAATGATTTATTGTGCGGTCTGACTCTGCAACTTACGGTTTTGAAGCAGTTGCAGTGTTCAGACTACATGAGCGATCAGCAACTAGGGGTCACACACAGAACAAAAGATTATCTGAAAATGGATAAAGAGAAGAAACAGCTGTCCAAGACAACAGAAAATAGGTAAAGAAAAGAATTAGCACTCACAGGCAACATTGTTTGTGTGTGCCACAGTGAGTGGGGTGGGGTGGTGGTGGTGGGGTTATTAAAAAATTGTAATAAAAAAGTAGCTACCTATTAATAGTGGCAAGGCATATTTTTACTTCAGAGTTCACAGTTCCCCCTTTCTTTCTCACTCATTGTTGTAGCTCAAAAAGTTTGTCATACTAGATATCTGTTAAGAGCCATAAGTGGTTTGGTGATGTCTGCAAGTGTTGTTGATGTTCATTGAGTTGTTCAAACATAATAATCAAGTGCTGATGAGTGGGCAGTTGCGTCATGATTTATTCCAAACCAGTCTGCACCCAAAGTGGCTGGCAAATCAGGCTTAAAATTGTCTGCTGAGATGTGAGTAGAATACATCCTCAGCCAGCACAACCTCCTCGTCTTTGTTTGAATGTACAAAGGTAGACTACATAAATAAAAATGTTTAACTCTTAATGGATTTTCATGCCAGTTATTAACAGTTGTGTATCACTATGTTCTGCTTCTGTAATTTTTGATTTTACGAATTTTCATCCAATGCATGTGCATCAGTCCCACCAGTGTGTCTTTTAGTCAGGTCATAATAGCAGAGCAGAGACTCTGTAATGTTTTCTAAGATACGCTAGCCTTTAGATGCTGGGCAACAAGATAAAAGTGTGAAGTAAGTCTGAGTGAGGGCCACTTGCACTTGAAGGATGTGAAATCATCCAGCTGTCAAGCTCTTAGGCAATCATTAATGTATGTTGTATAGTTGTGAATGTGATGGAGTCTGACTGTTTGGCTTTCCACTTCAAAGTTGTCAAGTTCTACTGAACTGCTGTTTGAATTTCCTCACCACCTCATCCTGCCTTGCAGCAGGTTATGAAACAAGCTGACAAATACAGCACCGCTGCACAAAACTCCAACCACATCGGGTTATATATAATCATTTCAATCTGTTATTAAACAAGTCGTGAGATTTATCACATTCCACAGAGGAGGGGACACTACACAGCCAGCTTCATGTGGTATTAAGAAGCTTTCATACCCACTGAGAGGAGATTAAAGCTTAGTTTTCAAAATGAAGACATCCATTCATCCATTTTCTATGTCAGCTTTATCCTGTGTAGGGTGGGAAGGCTGGAGCCTTTTCCAGCTGCCATGAGATGAGAGTCCAGCAGGTCAGGAGAAATGGGAGGTGGGGGGAGGTGGAGATACTCAATGTCAATCAACAAGCAACCAAGAAAAATTTTAAACAGGAAAGACCACTTGCTGCGACAAAACAGGGAGAAAAAAACCCACCAAAGATCACAAAGATCTGGCAATGAACAAAGAAAATCAGGCAGTGTTTAAACATTCAAATTGTTACTGAAACTTGGTGAGAAGCAAACAAGGCAGATTGCAAAACAACACAAATGAACTTGCATTTCTTTTCCTGCTAAGTGCATTGTCCAGTTGGAGGTACGGCTTATCACTAACGTGAAATGAAACACTGGTGTAGGTGTCTATTACAACTTGAATTTGCTGTATTTGCAACAGCATGACGCGCTGGAGAAATGAACTGAAGAATTTAAATGGACTTTTTTTTTATTTTGAAATGGAGTTGAAATGCTTATGAGTGGTTACTTTCTTACCTGCAGCAGATGGCCTTCACTGCAGTCATTTTGGAAAATTAGAGAAAAAGCTACTAAAATAGAAACCTGGAATACCAAAGTTTTTGCTGTAAAAACTCAAGCCTTTAAATTTTTAAAGTCGTTTAAGTGAATGTCATTCTGCTTTGAGCCATGTTTCTTTTGTATCAGTCACTAATATGACATACATGTTTTGTTTTTTAAAATGTTGTTGCTGATGTGCAACACTGACTGCTGTCAGCGTGTGTGTTACCTTAGGATGGGTATCAATAACCTTCATTAAAATACTACTTCCTGTCTGATCAGTTCTAGTATCACCATCACGAAGACAACGTCCCACTCTTAGTGTTTATGTAAATTCATGGCAGCTGTCCACCAGAATGATGACAAATCTGACATCACTTGATTATAGCTGACTTTTGAAGATTTTATAAAAGTCTGCTCTTCACTTTAACTCTGTGCAGTGTTGGCTAACTCCAGCAAAACTGTTAAGAAGATATCTTTTGGAGAGCATTCGCAGTGTAAATGTGAATGTTTATAAGTTGGACTTTTTGAAGAAAAGTCTATATCTTCCCCACTTTTGCATTTCAGGACCCTTTTTAAAAAAAAGATATTTATTAATGACTTGTCAAGGAGACTCAAGCCAAAAAATAAGTAAGTAAGTAAGTAAATAAATAAATAAAAAATAAAAGTTTTTATGCTGATGACACTATAATTTGTAGCTATGTATGTTCCACCTACACTGTAGAAAAATAAAGTAGTTTTACATTGTATTGTGTTTTTCCTTTACAGCACATAGCATCCAAAAAAAGAAATAGCACCTAAAAAATAGTTTGTCATTGTTTACTCAATACAACTCATGTAATAATATTTGTATCTTTACATCTGATGGTAAATCCATAAAAGAGGGATGTGTATTTTAATAAGTTTGGATAGATGATCAAACTTCTTGTAATGCTCCTAATGCTAATACATTAAAAAAATGTGATAATAATACTTTTTTTAAAAAGTGGTAATCTAGCTAAAATCTTCATTTTAGAAATAAATTATGACTTTTATGCTGAGACAAAACTGGGTAAGACACTTTTCTAATAGTGATGATAATAATTTAATTAATTAACTTGTATATGCATCCTGCCTCCTTTCATTTTATGAAATTTTAATTAAATATGCCATGCATTCTTACATTTAATTAAATATGCATTGTCTTTTTATTATGATATTCTTTATAAATTGTCTTGTTGGTTATCAATGTACAGAAAAGTAAAAGTTTTGTTTTTTATCTGTTCTTCTCTCATGTGACACCAGTATTTCCACGTCAAATCTAGTTCTAGATTTTTAAAAAATATTTCTAAAGTCAGGACTGTGTAAGATCTCTTTAAACTCATTGTTAGGATATTTAAATCTGAAGCAGCGTCAAATATTAGTAAAGGTGCTTTCCTGTTAAAGAGCAAAGTGTGATGGTTTAATTGTTAAATGCATGTTTTCTTTGTTGTTTTGCTTGCTTTTAATTTTGTTGTTGCCTCGTTTGGGGCTGTTTCCAGGTTGAACCTATGTGGTTGACAGCAGAGCTTAGGACAACAAAATAAATGCAAAGACAGCAAAAGTCTGATTAAGAAGTTAAAGGGGCTGCAGTCATTTGAAAATCCTCAGTGGGTCATTACTGTGAACTGTACATCTTATATTTCCCTTAATCACCTGGTCCATTGATAATACGGTAAAGAACATCTAATAGTGTGGCTTAATTATCTCCATCTGACTTCTAGGCTCACTGGCTCCGCAGCACACTGCCACATTGTCTCTTCATCACATTGTGCATCTCATCTCTACGCAGCAGCCATCTTTCACTCCCTGCCTGCTGGTTTGCCAAATGTGCGCTGGAGAGAAAGCATCACACTCTTTTAATTCTTTTTTTACCAGCTGAGACCAAATTAAAGGCTTTGTTTCACTGAGAAACACACATGTGCCCGTGAGTCACCCAATTTACTCATCCTGTCAGCAAGTGTGCATGTGCTGCGAATATACTGCATGTTTTCGTGACCGTGTGTGTGGCCACACTTAATTGGGGAGGCAAAGTTAAGTTCGTGTAAGGTGGGTGGACTTTTAATTTTAGACAGGCACAAGAAAAAAAGATATTATTCTCTCCTTCTTTTTCTCTCTCTCTCTCTTCATTGCTTCTGGGATGCATCTTATCTGGAGTTTAAGTCATATTTCATAGTGAGGGGAATCCAAGTATTGGACTGGTTAAAGCAATAATGAGGAGATTAATGTCCTTTGTGGGACAGTTCACGTTCAAAATCAAGACAAAGTTTTTTTCTCCTCCCTTGTACGGGGGTTGGGGGGCTGTGATGGACTTTGCTGCTGAAGACTGTGATGAATTAATGTCAGAAGGAGAGATGGGACTTGAAGACTGAGTGATGTTAGTTGAAGGAGATGGAGGCGATTAGTTTTGGGGGAAAGAACGATGAGGGGAGCTACACCGAAGGAGAGGAAAGAGAAATAGACCTGACAGGAAACAGTGAACAGAGGAAAGAAAAAAACCCAGCACCACAACTCATTGTCTCCATCTTGCTGCTGCCGTGAATTTCCCAAATGGCAGCTGTCTTAGCACACACACACACACACACACACACACACACACACACACACACACACACACACACACACACACACACACACACAC